>JBBDGP010000060.1:6225000-6485000 GCA_037952835.1 Lithobates septentrionalis
ATCATTTCCCGCTCTGAAACAGGGACGTACACTGGCAGCGATAAAGCAACCACTCCACTTTGAAGGAGATCTACAATCTAAACAGATCCATCAAACCCCTTTTACACGTGGGCACTAGCACACTGTTGATGCGCTCTGAGTCTCCACCTGGAGCCACATCACGTGGGTTCCTACTTCCAGTGCTACACGGCTGGTGTGTGTATCGCTGTGTGAGGGGAGTGCCCCGATCTCATTGAGACTACTGACTATCCCCATAAGGACCAGGAAGTAGTTCGTCCCTTCACATGAACTGTATCGCCAGCGCAGTGTGGCCGGTGTTTCTCCTACCTGTGAGCTAGGCGATCTACTTTTGGTGATACCGCTGATCAGTAGGAAATAGAATAAAGTACAAGTAAACTCACTGTTTTGCTTCCGTTACCTTTTTTTTTGTAGACCGTATGTTTTAGCATGCGCCTTATAATGCAGTGCGCCTTATGTATGGGTCAAGTACAGAAATAGTCCCGTAATTGAGAATGCGCCTTATAATCCGGTGCGCCTTATGGTGCGGAAAATACAGTGCCTTGAAAAAGTATTCTTCCCCCTTGAAATTTTTCACATTTTGTCACGTTACAACCAAAAACGTAAACTTATTTTTTTGGAAATTTATGTGATGGACCAACACAAAGTAGGACATAATTGTGAAGTGGTAGAAAAATGATAAATGGTTTTCAAAATGTTTTACAAATAAATATGTGAAAAGTGGGGGGTACATTTGTATTCAACCCCCCTGAGTCAATACTTTGTAGAACCACCTGCAATTACAGCTGCAAGTCTTTTTGAGGACGTCTCTACCAGCTTTGCACATCTAGAGTGACATTTTTGCCCATTCTTCTTTGCAAAATAGCTCAAGCTCTGTCAGATTAGATGGAGAGCGTCTGTGAACAGCAATTTTCAAGTCTTGTCACAGTTTCTCAATTGGACTTAGGTCTAAACTTTGATCAGGCCATTCTTACACATGAATATGCATTGATCTAAACCATTCCATTTACGCTTTGGCTGTATGTTTAGGGTCGTTGTCCTGCTGGAAGTTGAACCTCTGCCCCAGTCTTAAGTCTTTTGCAGACTCTAACAGGTTTTCTTCTAATGCCCTGTACACACAGTCGGATTTTCCGACGGAGAAAGTGTGATCCGATTGTGTTGTCGGAAATTCCGATCGCGTGCGGGCTCCATCGGACTTTTTCCATCGGAATTTCCGACACACGAAGTTTGAGAGCAGGATATAAAATTTTCCGACAACAAAATCTGATCCTTTAAATTCCGATCGTCTGTAGACAAATCCAACGCACAAACTGCCACGCATGCTCAGAATAATTTAAGAGACAAAAGCTATTGGCTACTGCTCCGTTTTATAGTCTCGACGTACGTGTTTTACGTCACCACGTTCAGAACAATCGAATTTTCCGACAACTTTGTGCAACCGTGTGTATGCAAGACAAGTTTGAGCCAATATCCGTCGGAAAAAATCCATGGATTTTGTTGTCGGAATGTCCGTTCAATGTCTGATCATGTGTACAGGGCATTAGATTGCCCTGTATTTGGCTCAATCCACCTTCCCATCAACTCTGATCAGCTTCCCTGTCTCTGCTGAAGAAAAGCATCCCCATAACATGATGCTGCCACCACCATATTTCGCGGTGGGGATGGTGTGTTCAGGGTGATGTGCAGTGTTAGTTTTCTGCCACACATAGCGTTTTGCTTTTAAGCTAAAAATTTCAATTTTGGTCTCATCTGACCAGAGCACCTTCTTCCACGTGTTTGCTTTGTCTCCCACATGGCTTCTCACAAACTGCAAACTGGAATTCTTATGACTTTCTTTAAACAATGGCTTTCTTCTTGTCACTCTTCCAAAGCTGTGGATCTCTGCAGCTCCTCCAGAGTTACCATGGGCCTCTTGGCTGCTTCTCTGATTTAATGCTCTCCTTGCCCAGCCTGTCAGTTTAGGTGGATGGCCATGTCTTGGTAGGTTTGCAGTTGTGCCATACTATTTCCATTTTCAGATGATGGATTGACCAGTGCTCTGTAGATGTTCAAAGCTTGGGATATTTTTTTATAACCTAAACCTGCTTCAAACTTCTCCACAACTTTATCTCTGGCCTGTCAGGTGTGTTCCTTGGCCTTTCTGATGCTGTTTGTTCACTAAGGTTCTCTAACAAACCTCTGAGGGCTTCACAGAAAAGCTGTATTTATACTGAGATTAAATTACACACAGGTGGACTCTAATCTACTAATTAGGTGTCTTCTGAAGGCAGTTGGTTCTAGTAGATTTTAGTTGGGCGTATCAGAGTAAAGGGGGCTTAATACAATTGCACTTCACACTTTTCAGATATTTGTAAAAAAATTGAAAACCATTTATCATTTTCCTTCCACTTCACAATTATGTGCCACTTTGTGTTGGTCTATCACATAAAATCCCAATACAATACATTTACGTTTTTGGTTGTAACATGACAAAATGTGGAAAATTTCAAGGGGTATGAATACTTTTTCAAGTCACTGTATATAGGGATATTATATCTTTTTTTACGTTTTCATTATGGTTGAGTCAGGTGGAGCTGAAGGCTCCTTTTCACAATTTTTGGTATCTGAAAAGATATTGTTTTCTTATGTTCAATATGAAGTTTACTCAAATGTAAATGAGCGGGGTCACCAGAGGTTTCAATCAGAGATAGCATGCTGGATGGCAAATAGTTCCTGTTGTTCCTCTCACTTTAGAAAATTCTGAGACTTTTATATAATTCATGCAAACGTAATGTGGAGGGGGGGGGGATCTGGCACAAAAAAAAAGAGATAAATTCTGTTGGCTGCATCCTGATAATTCAGGCAGCTGTGTTTCCAGACTGTCATAAAAGAGTGTCCCCTCTGTGCAAGCACTGTGGTCCAACTGCTGACGATGCTTCATTGTCTAACTGCCTTGTCTAGCACAGGCTCTCCCACTGCAATTTAGCCATACCCACTACTCCGCATCAATAGTTTCCATACGGTGCCAAAACGTGACCCAGCTGTTTGACAACCCTGGTAACCTAACATCCCTGCAGGATGACCAGGCAAAAATCAAAGAAAAATTAAGCCTGAAAATAAGGAAATTAATGTATATTACATTTTTGCTTTTTGGTTTAGATACGGAAAAATGGATAACCAAAACCATCCTCTTCCAAGTTTTTTTTTTTTTTTTTTTTTTTTTTTTTTTTTTTTTACATACTGACTATTCCTTTTTTTTTTTTTAATTTTCAGGTATAGTGGTCCTTTTAAGTTGCTTCTTGAGCAATAAAAATGTATATTTTATAAAGAATTAAAAGCAAGTTTTATTTGGCATTGAAAGCATCTGTTTAACTGAGTGTTAATAATCTCCTGGAGATTTTGGCATGCAGTAACTTGTCACACTGATTCTCAGGCCAAGAATTGTATCTGGGAGCTAATGCCAAACAGTCTTAAATATCACAAGTTGCAAATATATTTTGCTTGAAGCAGTATGAAACGGAGAATTGTGAAGTGACCAAAGTGAGATTTCAGGTTTTCTACATCAGTGGAGTAATGCTCATTTTGCGAAAGGCAAAAGGCATAATGTTCAGTACATTTATAAGTAGCAAAAGTTGTAAATAAGATAAAGGGCAATTTACTAAAAATGCACATAAATCACAGTTCTCCTGCACTTATTTACCAGCCAAGAAGCTTTAATATTTGCTATTAGGACGATAATGTATGCAACAAAGGTGCTCAACCATGTTCATTTTAAATCTTTAGCAGTGATATTTAACAAAACACAGCAAAAGAGTAAAAAGGAGCATGTCTGATGAAAAATACTTAGGATACAAGTACTGATCTCCAGCGGCTGTTGTCAGGACTCTTAATTTGCATATTTGTTACAGGCCAATGGTTTAAAACATTTTGAACCCTGAGAATTATCATGAAAGTCAGGCAATTATTTTTTCAGATGGAGGTCAGCAATCGCAGCCTACATTTTACCTTCATGGCAGGTTTCTCTTAAAAAGACCCTGTCAGGTATAGAAAGGTTCAAATCCAACAGTCCCATGAAATAGAATACAGCATATCCTCACCCTAGTGGCGACCCATTCCTCCTACCTCTTCTCTATTTTTGCAATGCAGCCTTGAAAAGCCTCTATGGCATTCTACACTTCTGGGAGTGTTGGATACCCGTGTCCTACCTGCAGGTTCCTTCATATGACCCCCTATGTCACTGCTCAGCTCTGTAGTAAAGTGAGCACACCTGCTTATATACATAGTATATTTAAATAGTTAAGAATATTTTATTAAAGCGGTAGTAAGCCCACCCTGTGCTATTTCCACCATATCAAGCTTTCCTACGTAGTGAACTTGTTGCTCTGTGTAAAACACTTCCTACCTTATCCCTTTCTGTGTAATCTGTCCTTTTCTAATCAATAACGTAATCCGCACATGCGCAGTTAGTCCTATTTCTCTGGCAGGCTCTTCTTGCCGGAAAAATGGTGTTTACATGCCGGGGCTACGTCATTTACTTTACCTGACGTCAGCTTCGAGATCCCGCGAGACTGTTTCCCATTCACAAGCTGAGCCTTAACCCGGCAGCGAGCGTTTGGCTTGATGAGTACTGCGCATGCGCAAGATTAGGGGCATGGAAAGGGAGTAAGGGTGGAAGTAAGAACCGTATTGAACACGGAAGACAGAAGTCAGCATGGCGGCGGCTGCAAAGGAAAAAGAGCTTTATCAAATACAATGTTTTTACAAGTAAGAAGTCTTCATATATTTTCCCTATGCAGTGCTTTGATTTAAAGTAACTTAATGAACTCCTTCTGTTGATTTCCGGATAGAAGTATGAGAGTTTACTACTGCTTTAATATATTATTATTATATATAGTTAGAATCAGGGGCGTTGCTAGGTGGCAAAAAGACCAGGGGCTTCAGCCCGAAGTCCAAGGCCGGCACGGGGGGAGGGCCTCTAGTGGCGCTGTTTTTTTTTGGTTGGGCGGAGGGGTTGTGTGGTTGTGTGGCGGGGGTAGGCTGACTTGCTGGTTGCTGCCTGGCTTACCAGTGCCCATCAATGCTGACCACTAAACTGACCTACCTACCTGACATACACTGACCTACCTGACATACACACACTGACCTACCTACCTGACATACACTGACCTACCTGACATACACTGACCTACCTGACATACACTGACCTACCTGACCCACACTGACCTACCTGACCTACATACACTGACCTATATGACATGCACTGACCTACATACACTGACCTACCTGACTCACACTGACCTACATACACTGACCAACCCACACTGACCTACCTGACCCACACTGACCTACATACACTGACCCACACACACTGACCTACCTAAACCACACTGACCTACCTGACCCACACTGACTGGGTTAGACACAGGCAGGGGTGGTGAGGGGGGGTTAGACACAGACAGGGGTAGAGGAGGAGGGTTAGACATACACAGGCAGGGGTGGTGAGGGGGGGTTAGACACAGGCAGGGGTAGAGGAGGAGGGTTAGACATACACAGGCAGGGGTGGTGAGGGGGTTAGACACAGGCAAGAGTGGTGAGGGGGGGTTAGATACAGGCAGGGGTGGTGAGGGGGGGTTAGACACAGGCAGGGGTGGTGAGGGGGGGGTTAGACACAGGCAGGGGTGGTGAGGGGGGTTAGACACAGGCAGGGGTGGTGAGGGGGGGTTAGACACAGGCAGGGGTGGTGAGGGGGGGTTAGACACAGGAAGTGGTGGTGAGGGGGGGTTAGACACAGGCAGGGGTGGTGTGGGGGGTTAGACACAGGCAGGGGTGGTGTGGGGGGGTTAGACACAGGCAGGGGTGGTGTGGGGGGGTTAAACACAGGCAGGGCTGGTGAGGGGGGGTTAGACACAGGCAGGGCTAGTGAGGGGGGGTTAGACACAGGCAGGGCTGGTGAGGGGGGGTTAGACACAGGCAGGGCTGGTGAGGGGGGGTTAGACACAGGCAGGGGTGGTGAGGGGGGGTTAGACACAGGAAGTGGTGGTGAGGGGGGTTAGACACAGGCAGGGCTGGTGAGGGGGGGTTAGACACAGGCAGGGCTGGTGAGGGGGGTTAGACACAGGAAATGGTGGTGAGGGGGGGTTAGACACAGGCAGGGCTGGTGAGGGGGGGTTAGACACGGGCAGGGGTGGTGAGGGGGGGTTAGACACGGGCAGGGGTGGTGAGGGGGGGTTAGACACGGGCAGGGGTGGTGAGGGGGGGTTAGACACGGGCAGGGGTGGTGAGGGGGGGTTAGACACAGGCAGGGGTGGTGAGGGGGGGTTAGACACAGGAAGTGGTGGTGAGGGGGGGTTAGACACAGGAAGTGGTGGTGAGGGGGGGTTAGACACAGGAAGTGGTGGTCAGGGGGGGTTAGACACAGGCAGGGGTGGTGTGGGGGGTTAGACACAGGCAGGGGTGGTGAGGGGGGTTAGACACAGGAAGTGGTGGTGAGGGGGGGTTAGACACAGGAAGTGGTGGTGAGGGGGGTTAGACACAGGAAGTGGTGGTCAGGGGGGGTTAGACACAGGCAGGGGTGGTGAGGGGGGTTAGACACAGGCAGGGGTGGTGAGGGGGGGTTAGACACAGGAAGTGGTGGTGAGGGGGGTTAGACACAGGCAGGGCTGGTGAGGGGGGGTTAGACACAGGCAGGGCTGGTGAGGGGGGGTTAGACACAGGCAGGGGTGGTGAGGGGGGTTAGACACAGGCAGGGGTGGTGAGGGGGGTTAGACACAGGAAGTGGTGGTGAGGGGGGGTTAGACACAGGCAGGGGTGGTGAGGGGGGGTTAGACACAGGAAGTGGTGGTGAGGGGGGGTTAGACACAGGCAGGGGTGGTGAGGGGGGTTAGACACAGGAAGTGGTGGTGAGGGGGGTTAGACACAGGCAGGGCTGGTGAGGGGGGGTTAGACACAGGCAGGGCTGGTGAGGGGGGGTTAGACACAGGCAGGGCTGGTGAGGGGGGTTAGACACAGGCAGGGGTGGTGAGGGGGGGTTAGACACAGGCAGGGGTGGTGAGGGGGGGTTAGACACAGGCAGGGCTGGTGAGGGGGGGTTAGACACAGGCAGGGCTGGTGAGGGGGGGTTAGACACAGGCAGGGCTGGTGAGGGGGGGTTAGACACAGGCAGGGGTGGTGAGGGGGGGTTAGACACAGGCAGGGCTGGTGAGGGAGGTTAGACACAGGAAGTGGTGGTGAGGGGGGGTTAGACACAGGCAGGGGTGGTGAGGGGGGGTTAGACACAGGAAGTGGTGGTGAGGGGGGGTTAGACACAGGCAGGGGTGGGGAGATGAGATCAATGGCGCTGACACTTACTTTCTCTCAGTGTCAGCCGCACCTTCAGCGATCCCTCTTTCATCAGGCGGTCTCAGTGCACAGCAGGAAGCTCCTCCCCTCCGCTGTTAGCCGTCAGCTAACTTTCTCTTGTTGTCCCGACATGTCAGCAGAAGTAGGGGCCGTGGAAAGGATGGGCGGCGGTCCGCTGTGCGGGTATAGCAGCGAGTTCTCTGCTGTCACCTCTAAAAGCAGCGGCGCCGCCCAGGCCACCCTCACAGTGGGATAAGAAGTGGAGCGATCGGCGGGAGTTCCGCCACCATCTTCTTAAGCATCAATGTGCCGCCCCTCAGAACCTGCCGCCCGGGACCCATGGTCCCACCAGGTCCCATGGTAGGGCCTGCCCTGCCCATGAGCACTAGCGCGGAGGAGGAGGAAGTTCAATCCTCCTCCGCTTTCAATGCTGGGAAGTGTGGGCACAGTGGGCAGTGACGTCACTGGTTGCTAGCCGCTAGGCGGCTATAGCAACCAGTGACCAAGAGTAGAGTCAGGCGGGGGTGGAGGCGGAGCTGGAGCCGGAGCCAGCGCTACCACGGCGCAGTCCGCCCCTGTCCCCGGCATTCTAGGACCGGGACAAGAGACTCGGGGCTATTAGCTCCAGGCTCGGGGCTGTAGCCCCAATAGCCACCCCCTGATGACGCCTCTGGTTAGAATAACTCTATGGCCTATGAATTTCAACATCAAAAATATTTTTATATATTTTTTTTAACTCTTTGAACCAGTTAAGATAGGTATAAGAAACATTTTGCCACCATAGGGGTGTGTTTTGTGTTGCCTGATGCTTGCCTGACATGGTCTTCACACTGGAACACTGATGACTGGTACTATGCAGGCAAACAACCAAATCATGGAAGCAAACGGCAGGGATAATCCAAAAATACTATAAAACATTAAAGCTCAACTCCAGGCAAAAAAAGTTTTTCCATGCAATGGGCTGTGCCTTATCGCTACTGTCAACTGCTCATTTCTGTCTAGGGATTTGCAGAGCAGAGATATAATTACCTAATCCTCTGATCCTCCACGCATCAAACAGGTCCCTGTGGCTCTTGCCCCCCACAGTCTAGCAATCTTTTTTGGCAGACTGTTCCTGACATCATCATGCCCATGGACCTCTCTGGATGTAAGGACGTCAGGAACAGTCCACTGTTGGATGGTGGGGGAGCGTTGATTTAAGGTGGAGTGAAGGATTGGGTCAGTATACAGCTTTCTTCTCTCCCCTGGACAAAATGAGCAGTTAACTTGTGTAGTGTGGGCACAGCCCCAATACATGGGAAAACTTTTGTTTTGCCTGGAGATGGGCTTTACGTCTTTAATATACCTGTGCTATATACATATAACTCAACTCAATCGCAGAACATACATATCTCCCTAGATATAAGATTTTATATGTACTTTGTTGAATATAATCCAAAAATAAACGAGGTTATGGCAGAAAGCATTCAGGCAGAATCATGAAACAGGTATAGGTCAAGATAAGCATCAAACTGAATAACAAAATGCAGGAAACTAGTAGACCTGTGCATTCCTTTTCGTCCGAATGCAATTTTGTCTGAATTTCGGGTATTTTCGTTATCGTTTTAAGAAACAATAACGAATGTGCATAATCCGAAAACCGAAACATCCGACATAAACAAATGCTTTATTTTCGTTTTCGTTGCTACAACAGTTCAATATAAATAGTAGATTCGACATGATGCTGACAATAGCGATCTGTGTCCATCGAACCTGTGGTCAAATGTTAGCTCTATTAGTCCAAGATTATTCTACATAGTGAGAAAAGATTTGACATAGAGAGAAAAGATTCAACATTATAGACACAATAGCAAAAAAGGTCGAATGTGCCTAACTCTATTAGTCCAAGATTATTCGACATAGAGAGAAAAGATTCGACATGTAGATTCAACGAAGCAGTCTCCGCGAGCGGACATTTATGGTCAAATGCTCCGCCCATAGGCTATAGAAGAATTCTATATTCTGGTTGACTAGTAATAATAATTAATAAATATAATTATTACTAGTGTCATACAACATTAGAATTCTACTATAGCTTGTAGGCGGAACATTCGACCAGAAATGTACAATTGCGGCGTCGTAGAGTTTAGCTGCTCCGTCGAATCTTCTTAGAACATTCAACAGACACCATAAGCCTTCAATGACAGATTCGACCTTAATTATTCCGGATTTTCGGACGAATGCATTTTTTAACGAAACGAAATAAAAAAGACGAATTTCAGGAGTAAATAAATAAATGTATTTTTCGGACGAAAACGAAATTCCGAAACAAAATATTTCAGTTTGCATATGTCTAGAAACTAGCAGAACAATGCAGAAAGCCAGCAGCAAGAATACCCAATGACAGTACTGAAGCACCACAAAATACCTGGAAGAACCATTTTTCTTATGCACTGTTTCAGTAAACTTATCAAAGTTTGTGCTTGCGTCTCAGTGACATCACAGAACGAGCCTCCACGTTCAACAAACACAGGGTGTGCAGATATCTAAAAGCAGAACACCTGGTCAAGCAAGTCACAAGCTAATTTCTTCCGAAATTTTCGGTAATGTAAACCACTATTACAAAGGTATTGAGCAGCAAATTAGTTAGAATCACTGAAATCAAAGCAATATGCAAAGTAAAGTATATCTTGCCAATGCCACAAATGGGTAGAGAACAGGCCAGTCACATTCACCCTTTCATGAGCCAGAACTTCAGACTGATAAAAATAAAGTGTTTGGGGTAAATAGATGTCGCTGACAACTTGAGGTGAACATGGATGACAGTATTGAATTTATAATAATATCAATGGAATGCTGATTGTACCCCTGTGGAGCATCTAGAAGGTAGGCAACTTCATCGCACCAAAAGGTTACCACAATCAGCTTGGGTCATGAAGATAATATTTGGATCTGGAATTGAAGTACCACACTAAAATGTTCAAGTTTGAAATGAAGTTTATTCCAAACATAAATTTAGTATAAAAGCCAACGTATTTTTGGGGGCCAAACATCATCCCTTTCATCAAGCCTTGAGAAGATATGGAATCAAATTGTGGAGACTCAATAGATGTGTTTTTTTCTTTTTTTTCTAATGGTGTCTTAACACAGCAACAAAGCAAAGTTCAGCAGTAGGTTTAAACAGCCCAATAATGATAAAAAAGAGATGGACACTCATACATATGAACATAATCATAGTAAAAATAATAACATCAAATAATAATCAAAAAATTATAATAAATGATATAAAATGATAATCAATAAAGCTAAAAGGTAGCATTTAATATAGCAGGGTTTCCTTATTTTGCTTGGTAAGTGTTTTTACTTATTCGTTTTCAAAACTAGCTGTCACCTTACCGCAAAAAGAGATTATTGCAGTGATGTGACAACATCATTAGAATTGAATTATTTAGCCCACAAAGAGACATCCAAACTGTCACTCGGTGTAGACTTCCTGTGTTGGATGTTATAATCTATCCTGGCATATGAAGTAGGACTACAGTCAACAAGTCAGCAAGATGGTCTTCAGGCAACTAGAGAAAGTAAAAAAAATAAATAGTCTCGTTATCTAATGCTAATCCCTTCAATGTAGACTGCACATTTTGTAGTCGGATGACCTTTGTATAAATCATGGGAAAGTGACAGGAATGGCACTCAACACTAATTAGTTCATAACTAGCATTACATGAGATAACAAGCAGTGTATTTATATAGTCATACTGGGTGAAGAGCAACTCTACAGAATGCTGCATGACACTGTTGCCTCCTTCCAGATAATTCTGTGCAATGTTCTACTCGTAAGTCAATTTATTCTTGCTTAGGGGTTAATTTATTTACCCCTAAGCAAGTATATTTGCCTTTGGGGTTGATTTACTAAAGGCAAATATACTGTTCACTTTGCAAAGAAGTTGTACTTTGAAAGAAAAATTTTCCCAAATCTTAGTGAATTAGGTAAAGCTCTGCTGACGTCCATAATCCAATCATGTGCAAGCAAAAATTTTAGGTTATTAACCGCCTTGCATGTAATTCGGTATTCCTTCCAAATTTTACCACATGTACTAAGCTCCAGGGACATTCTCCTTGCAAGGTGCATCTTCCTTTTCAAAGTGAGCAGCATGTGTGCCCTTAGTAAATGGAGCCCTGTTAGATATCAGAAATTATCTCGATATTCTGTAAATTTATATTGGGGAGAAAAGTCCAAAATAGAAAGTCCTTCCAGTTCTTGTGTAAAAACTCAAAAATAGTTTTAATAACAAAATAGAAGAAATTGCAAGAAAAATATAAAAATACAGAATTTAAAAATAACAATAATTGGCAGGGTGGCCCGGCTGTGCAAAATGAAGTACCTGTACATGCGGTGAAGGAGGCAATCACAGTGGGAGCCAATCAGCGGGTCCGGCGGCCGCGATGGCCACCGCAACCTACCAATCATTATGTGGAGAGACGGAGCAGCGGTATCCTATGTAAACAAAGAAAACTGCTGATCTGTCGGGGAGCAAAAGAGAGATCTTGTGTTTCAGTAAGCTGAAACACAATCTCTCTTTTCCTCCAGTGTATCCACTCCCCCCAGGGCCGTCTTTAAGGCACGACAAAAGGGGCAGCTGCCCTGGGCCCTGTCATTGTTGTGGGGCCCAGAGCAGCTGCCTCATACTTGCCAACTATCCCAGTTTAAATTCCCTTGTCTCTTGAAGTTTTAGTCCTGTGCTGTGTCCCGATATCTCAGTGTGAAGTGCTGCTATTAATGCTGCCCAGCTCTGCCCTATTGTTGTGCACAGGTGACTTACCTGCCGACCCTGTGTTTACATGTAAATAACCATCAATCATATGTAAATAGCGGCAGCATGCATATGTAAATAGCAGCTGCATTTATATGTAAATAGCTGAGGCCTGCTGCATTGATATGTAAATAAAGGCGGCATTCATATGTATATCATGCCCCCCTTAAAGTGAGGAGAAGATGTGCTGTAACCTATAGCAACCATTGAGCAGTATTAATGTACAGTCTAGCAACCAATCAACAAGCAGAAATCATGTGCTGTAACCTCTAGCAATTAATCAGGGAGCCTTAATGTGTGCTGTAACCTCTAGCAACCAGTCAGTAAGCGGTAATGATATGCTGTAACCTCTGGCAACCAACCACAATCACTGCCTGATTTGATACAGTAAACTGATTTTAAGTCTAGCTGCTATTTATTGTATGTCTCAGAGCAGGTGGAGAGCAAAATTGCATGGAGGGGGGCAAGAAAATTTTTGCCCAGGATCCAATCAATATCAAAGACGGCCCTGACTCCCCCCACAGTTAGAAAGCATCTCCCCGGCACACACTTAACCCCTTGATCATCCCTGGTGTTAACCCCTTTCCTGCCAGTGTCATTTATACTGTGACAGTGCATTTTTTTAGCACTGATCACAGTTATGGTGTCACTGGTCCCAAAAAAGTGTCTAATTTGTCGCCCACAATGTCAAAGTCCCAATAAAAATCACTGGTGGCCGCCATTACTAGGAAAAATAAAAATAAAAATGCCATAAAAATATACCATAAATTGTAGGCGCGATAACTTTTGCGCAAACCAATCAATATACGCTCATTGGGATTTCTTTTTACCAAAAATATATAGAAGAATACATAATGGCCTAAATTGATAAAGAAATTTGATTTTTTACATTTTTTTTATTGGGAAGGTTTTATAGCAGAAAATAAAAAATATTGTTTTTTATTTAAAATTGCCGGTCTGTTTATAACACAAAAAATAAAAATGGCAGAAGTGATCAAATACCACCAAAAGAACGCTCTATTTGTGGGAAAAAAAGGACATCAATTTTATTTGGGTACAGCATCGCACGACTGCGCATTTAAATCAACGCAGTGCTGTATCACACAAAAAATGGCCTGGACGTGGGTAAAACCTTCCAGAGCTGAAGTGGTTAAACTACTTCTGTGTCTTTTGGTCCCACAATCTCCAGTAGAAAATGTATTGAGCAAGCCTTTAGCCTAACTCCCTTCCCCCTCAACCAGGGGCTGGCTACTGAAATTCTATCCTTAGGGGCCCCTTTTCAGAGCCACCCTGACATTCCATAAGAGTTAGGGGGGATGGGCATGAACCATGTGTAAGCCACCATATAATGATCCTAAATTTGTATATATTAATTATGCATGCATCAGGCCATGTTCCATCTTGTATAAATCTCTTAATCAAGAAATATTATAGTATAAAGATCTTGTATTCTTAACTCATACATACTTAAACCTCTATGCATCTTTAACAGCCAAAAGAAATGTGAAACCTTATCTCATTTGAGATGGAGGAGGGAAAATCAACCAGCTTATGCCTAATTACTAACATCTGTAAGCTCTCCAAAGAGATGCACTGACTAAGCTATATTACATTATTATATTATTTATATTTTCACATACCGGTAAGTATAAAAGTCTGTGTATTTTACTTTTCCCAATCTAGAAGAAATACAAATATACAGTGTATAACTCAATTATACTTTTAAGATCCAACACATTCATACATATGCTAGTAATGTTAATAAGCAAATATTAGATAATAGATTAAGGAAAGCTTCTAAAAAGTCTATTGTTACTTTGCCTATGCAGGCCCCTAGTAAGGTATACTTACCCATCCATGCTCTCTCACCACCTACCTGCTACAGCAGAGCTGTCATTCCATTGGTTTATTAGAGCGGGATGATGGGTAGGGGGAGCATGTTATTTTCCCCACGTGACAGTGGATAAGCCTGAGGGTCCAATTGCCAGGCCCAAACATGTAGTGATGTCACCCATGCAGGTAAGACCCGACACCCTCTGACATGAGAGCTTACTCAGGATGAACTCCTGCAATGGCGACTCAGTTGGCTGCCTTATGCCCTGTACACACGGTCGGATTTTCCGATGGGAAATGTCCGATCGGAACGTTTTGATGGAAATTCCGACCGTGTGTGGGCTCCATCGGACATTTCTCCATCGGATTTTCCAACACACAAAGTTTGAGAGCAGGATATAAAATTTTCCGACAACAAAATCCGTTGTCAGAAATTCCGATCGTGTGTACACAAATCCGATGGACAAAGTGCCACGCATGCTCAGAATAAATAAAGAGATGAAAGCTATTGGCCACTGCCCCATTTTATAGTCCCGACGTACGTGTTTTACGTCACCGCATTCAGAATGATGGGATTTTCCGACAACTTTGTGTGACCGTGTGTATGCAAGACAAGTTTGAGCCAACATCCGTCGGAAAAAATCCTAGGATTTTGTTGTCGGAATGTTCGAACAAAGTCCGACCGTGTGTACGGGGCATAAGTGTTGTTGGGAAATGTTAGTCTTCATAAAGTCTTAACACAGATCCCCAGTGCATTCTCTCATGATTTTATAGACATTGACTGCTCAAGCCTTAAAGAAAGGGGAGGCTTTTTTTTTTCCTGAAGAGTATTGGTTGTATTTGATGCTCAAGTCCTAACCATAAAATGTTTCAAAATAATCCTTCAAGTGAGATGAACTTTTGTACCAGACACTACTTTGTACACATCTAAGATTTTACTGTCTGGCAAGCACTTCCTTTGTCTTTATCAGAGATGTAGCAGCCTAGGATCAGAACAGGGTCCACCTATACTATTTCAATCACTGATCTGCTTTTTGAAGGAGAAATCACTTTTTGGGTAGATCACTGGAATCAACTTTCACTTCTATTGGTACAGCACTGTCACACACACAACAGGCATTGCAATGAGGAGGAAGCAAGAAAGCATGGATGGATGAGTAAAGAATACTTTGGGGAGCTTTTGGCATGCACTGTTACCCTGCCCTAAATGGACAGCGTATCTTTAAACAAAAAACATTTGTGATATATCTCTTATTTTTCTGTGATTAAATAATTTGTGGCTATCACACCAAAACTCATTATGACCAAAACTGCAGTGCTAACTTTGTCTTAAACTCATTTACTAGTCTGAAGTGTACTTCAATAATGAACTCCTGCGGATGCTCATAAGGCTTTTGGGGACTTCTCTATCAGCATTTCTCAACCCCCAGCTCTTGAAGTCCACTGTGTAGTTTTCCCAGATACAGAGCTTTTGTTTAGTCATGGATGCACTCTGTATTAAATGCTTATTTATATACGATAGAACAATTTTACATTATTTTATATATATAAATAAAAACAGCTGTTTAACCATCTCAACTTTTGTATACCCCTTTATAGACCATAGTTACTTTTATATTTCTGCTACATGCCTATAGATTTAGCAAAAAACGTTGTCATTACTTAAAGTGGAGTTCCACTCAAAAGTGGAACTTCCGCTTATCCGTCTCCTCCCCCCTCCGGTGCCACATTTGGCACCTTTTGGGGGGGGGGGTACCTGTTTTTGACAGGTACTGTTCCCCACTTCTGGGAGACCAGGCCGCGGCCCAGACTCCTGGAAGTTCGGTCCCCTCCTCCTTCCTCCGCAGCCAGAACAAATAGAAAGCGCAGGGCTTTGTGAATGAGCAGTAGGGAACTGGCTGTGAAGGAACCACTGCCGAGTTCCTTTACCAGGATAGGCTGTACCCAACAGTGGATCCGAAGATCGGCTGGGGTGCTGACATCGCAGGCACCCTGGACAGGTAAGTGTCCATATATGAAAAGTCAGCAGCTGCAGTATTTGTAGCTGCTGGCTTTTAATTTTGCGTGGGTGGGCTGGACCTCCTCTTTAAGATCACAAAGTAATACATGGTACAAAGAGAGGCAGGGGGTAAGGAACGGCCGCAGTTGGCTGCTTCTATCGGCCGATATCCCAACCCCCCACACAGGGAGAAGCAGGGGGGGACTATTACGGTACTGAGTGTAGTTGAGTATTTAGTAAGAAAAGGTAAAGGTAAAAAGGGAAATAGTGGTATGATAAAAATTGAATTTTAATAAGAAACAATATTAAAAATTATTACAGTGACACATACAGTTGTAGTATAAAGCAAAGGCAATATATACAACCATACGGATTACATCCAATAATAACAGAGGGTACATATATAGCTTGGATTCTCGACCGGTTTCGCGGTATTCACTGCTTCCTCAGGAGAGTAAAGTCTATAATGCAGCATAGAAAAAATTGTAATGAATACAAACAAATCCACAGATACAAGGAAAATTTGTGGTTGCAGCAAGATCATTGAATAATGCATTAAACAATTACATACAAAATAAATGCAATAAGGACAAGCTCACCCGTTTCAGGAATTCTCTGTGGGTATGCAGGGCCCCATATGATTCCCCTGCGGCGAACACAGGGGATAGCAAACAGCCTCTGGTGAATAAAATTTTTTTTGAATAATTGGTTTATATAGGTCACTAGACCAGGAGATAGGAGAAAAGTGAAGTATGGGGGTACCAGTGATACAGCTCTGAGATTTAAGAACCAGTGTGCAGGAAAAAATAGGAGAGGGGGATAACAAAGGAAGAAGGAAGGGGATATGAGTGGGGGGGAAAAAAGGGGGGGGGGAAGGGAGGAAAAAGGGGGGGAAGGGGGGGGAGGGAGGGGCGGGGGAGGGGGACTATCAATTTTATTCTACCAATTGTCTAAAGTGGCACTGCAGTTATTATTCTGGTACAAAGCATTACATAGTTATTTACCAATGAATAAAGACTTTTTTTCAATTTTGCTCTTTTCGATTGCAATACTGAAAATAAAAGGCAAACATAATAAATAAATAAAAAAAAACAAAAAATATTAATAGCTAGAAAAAAAATAAAGAAATAATCAAGAAAATAATAGTTAAAGGGGAATGTTTTTTGAAAATGTCTACGTGTTGCGGGGGTCCACCTATCTATCGTTTTTTGTTTTTTTTTTAGTTCATTCACAACCTTTTCTTCTTAGCATTACATACTCACATATTGTGTGTAATATGTCCGCCTGTGTCAGATTTCGTCACTGCAGGCGGTTTCCATCTTCATTGTGGGCATTTGAAGCCCACAAGCATTTATTTCCTGGATGTGGTGAATGCTGTGCTCCCAGCATTCACCGCTCGTTTCCGCACATGCTCAGTGGCATCCTGGGAAGCCTGAGACTAGCTCCCAGGAGTCTGGGAGAGGCTAGAAACACACCTACTCCCACGGGAGAAGAACCAGGAAGTGCAAAGAAGAATAGAAAAATAAAAGGTAAATACGGCGATTTAAATTTTTTTAAACGGCATGTCAGCATCTAGGCAAGGAAGAGAATACATACAGATATTGTTCAAAATTTGGGTGGAACCCCGCTTTAAATAAGCCTTGCAGGAGGTAAATGTCTTTTTTGCATGTGTGCATGTGATCGCTGTAATATTTTGTTCTGTTGTATGGTCTTATGACTGCACCATCTTTAATGCATCTTTTAGGGTGTGCCCCCAAATATCTTGTTTGTCTATTGTATGGATTCTGACCAAATCCTTTTGGGCAAGGAGCACCCTACTCCCTCATCAGTGCCTCTCATTAGTGTCCACCTGTGTCATGGGTGGAGACCTCAGTTCTCCCATATAGAGTGTATGGCTCCCATGGTTCAGAGAAGCAGGATCTCCCAGTCTATGGATAGTGTAGGACCCACTAATCATCATGGGGTACTTTGTCGCAGTAGTGGGCTTAAGCACCATATAGCCATATGGTGTGACCAAATCCCCATATTTTTTGATAATGTTTTTTGAAAATGTTCAAGTGTTTTAAATAAGCCTTGCAGGAGGTAAATGTATTTTTTGCATGTGTGCGCTGTAATATTTGGTTCTGTTTGGTCTTATGGCTGCACCATCTTTAATGCCTCTTTTAGGGTGTGCCCCCCAAATATCTTGTTTGCACTATCCCACTGGTCCCTCCTGTCTTCTGGGACCTGTGTGTCTACCAGAAAACAGCTGGGGGGATGGGAAGTGGCGTATATACCCGCGGGTGGCTCGGTATCTATGCCCAGAAGTGGGAGCAAAATATCTGCTCCCCCCCCCAAAGGTGCCAAATGTGACACCGGATGGGGGGGAGGATTCCAAAACGCAAAAGTTCCATTTTTGGGTGGAGCTCCGCTTTAAGGAGAAGTTGCTTAGGACTGATTATGTTAAACTAAGGATTATTAAGGTGCTTAACAGGAACACATTTTTATTAAAAAAAGGTCTGCAGGTGAAAGAAATTAGTTTATTTCCTAAAGACTCAAAGGGGTTGATTTACTAAAACTGGAGAGTGCAAAATCTTGTGCAGCTTGTTCAATTAGTACAAAATATTTTACAGCGCACACATACAAGAATGACATTTCCTGCAGGGCTAGTTAAAAACACCTGAACATATTCAAAAAATACGAGGGTTTGGTCACACTATATGGTCATATAGTGCTAAGCCCACTTACTGCGACAACGTACCCCGAATTAGTGGGTCCTACACTAGTAATAGAATGGAAGATCCTTTGTCTCAACCATGGGAGCTGAACTCCTCTATGTGGGAGAACTGAAGGGGATACATCCTAAACACTGGTGGCCACTAAATAGGAGGTAATGAGGAGGGGAACGGGTGCTCCAGCCAAAAAGACCTGGTCAGGGCCTATTACAATATACAACGACATATTTCCCATGCAGCTTGTTTATCTGTGCAGTTCAATTTACACTTCTGTGACCCGGTTTCAGCAGAGGAGCGGGTTGAAATCTGCTGTCTGCTGACATCACAGAGTCGGTCCAGGCTGGGACATCATCATTCATGACCATGGAGTCGGGATCTGCCCACAGCGCCTGGACCGGCTGCTCCAGCCCCCTCCACAGCCCAGCGCTCCATTGAGCGAGGAGGGGGCAGAGCGGAGAGCTGCTGATTGACAGTCAGCATCTCTCTGCTCACAGGGCTGTGAGAACCAAGCGATCAGCGGTGTTCTATCGCTCAGTTCTCATTGTTAAAGGCACCAGGGGACAGATACAGCATGGGACCAATGCTGCATTCACCTAGGTAAGTATTAATCTAAAAAAAAAAAAAAAAAACATACTTCTCTTTTAAAGGCATCTTGCATTTTTAATTTTTTACTTTAGTCATTATTACTATCTCTGCTCCCAGCCAAACAGACTTTTTTTTTCCATTTTTTGCTTTAGTACATTAGTACATGTTTCCCAGGGCAGTGCCCAACTCCCATGTCATTTGTTTTACAATCCCTTGCCTATTGGCCTAGAGAATGACCATTACTGTTTTTACATCCGGCTCCCATTGGCTTCAATGGGGTTTGGATTCAGCGCTTGAACTTCATGAATGTTTGCCGAACCTCCCTCAAACTGAACCCAGGTTACATTTGGCTCATCCCTAATGAAGACAAAGAGGGGGAGATTTACTAAAACTGGTGCATTTAGAATCTGGTGCAGCTGTGCATGGTAGCAAAACAGCTTCTAACTTCAGCTTGTTCAATTAAGCTTTGATAAAAAAAAATGGAAGCTGAATGGTTTCTATGCAGAGCTGCATTGGATTTTGCAATCTCCATTCTTAGTAAATCAATCCCAGAGTTCCCAAGAATTTTACAGCAGTGTGCAAAATGACTGTCCTGTGTGCAGCTGACAGATCCTATTACTTTTCAATAAGTACTCATTTGTAAACTGTGTAATAAACAGTATGCACTTGCAAAATTCTGCTTAGTAACTAATTACATTTCTCTGTGGGAATCATTTTTAATATCAATATCATTAATTCATGTTAACTCATTTAGTTAAGTCAAATTTCTTTACCAATTAATAACAGCAGTATCTGTGTTGCTTTACAATCCTGTTTTATATATATATATATATATATATATATATATATATATATATATATATATATATATACATTTATTTATGTGTTTACTTTTAACAGTTTAACAGAAACCTCAACATATGTTGATAGAGAAAACATTTGACTGCACAAAACACATGCTTATAATGATAGAGTCATACCACCCCAAACAGATGCCCAGTTAGAGGTATACACTTCCAGTTCTTCCACCTATTATCTCATTATCACTCATTATTATTATTATTATACAGGATTTATATAGCGCCAACACTCATCCGGTTACATCCATGAAAATGAACAATGAATAAAAAAAATCAAACACAGAGCATGAGACCTTCTCATATGGGCAGTGAAAGGTGGCTGTGCCTCAGAATTTGGGAAATTTGAGAAACCCTGCCTCCTGGGTTACCAGGAGATATACACTATATGGCCAAAGTCTTGGGGACACCTGACCTTCAAAATATTTGGATTTGCTGGACATCTCATCCCAACCCCCCTTCCACTGCAGCTATAACAACTTCCAATTCTCTGTGAAGGCTTTCCAAGGATTTTAGAATGTCACAAAAAAAGACCAATAATTCACATTTAAAAACATTTTTTCCCAGCACTCTTATCAACTAGCCTGCAGGAAAAAATCTAATTGAGCCTAAGAATTCACATTAAACACAGAAGGTTTAGTTGCACACATTTGTAAATATACAGTATGTGGAAGCCGCACTACCTCGCTAAGGCTCCTCTTTAGTGTGGTCCTAACTCAATTTTTAAGAGTAGGGATGAGCTTCGTGTTCGAGTCGAACCCATGTTCGACTCGAACATTGGCTGTTCGGTCGTTCGCCGAATTGCGAACTATATGGGCCGTTCGCGCCAAATTCGTGTGGCGCGTCACGGCCCATAATTCACTGCGGCATCGCAGTGCATTGCTGGCTGATGATTGGCCAAGCATGCACTATGACCCGCATGCTTGGTCAATCACAGCGCCGTCAGTAGAGAGAGCTGTAATTGGCCAAAGCCAGGGTGGCTTTGGCCAATTATGGCTCAGGGGATTTAGTACACGCCCCACACTATATAAGGCCGCCTGCACGGCGGCCCTGTGTAGTGTGTGTTCCGGTGTGCTGAGAGATAGAGAGAGAGAGAGAGAGACAGTGTCATTTGATTTGAGTTAGATAGATTAGGCAGAACAGTCAGTCAGTTAGCTGCACTTACAGTGTATTGTGTATATATATGCATCCCAGGTGTTGCATATATATATATATACACTGTATTCAGTTTAGCTAGATCCGTTCCTGTTATCTTCTATCTAGACTATTTACATTTGGTGCAGTGCGTCCTGCTCACAGTGTTCAGCTAGATCCGTTCCTGCTATTTACATTTAGTGCAGTGCGTCCTGCTCACAGTGTTCAGCTAGATCCGTTCCTGCTATTTACATTTACTGCAGTGCGTCCTGCTCACAGTGTTCAGCTAGATCTGTTCCTGCTATTTACATTTAGTGCAGTGCGTCCTGCTCACAGTGTTCAGCTAGATCCGTTCCTGCTATTTACATTTAGTGCAGTGCGTCCTGCTCACAGTGTTCAGCTAGATCCGTTCCTGTTATTTACATTTAGTGCAGTGCGTCCTGCTCACAGTGTTCAGCTAGATCCGTTCCTGTTATTTACATTTAGTGCAGTGCGTCCTGCTCACAGTGTTCAGCTAGATCCGTTCCTGCTATTTACATTTAGTGCAGTGCGTCCTGCTCACAGTGTTCAGCTAGATCCGTTCCTGCTATTTACATTTAGTGCAGTGCGTCCTGCTCACAGTGTTCAGCTAGATCCGTTCCTGCTATTTATATTTAGTGCAGTGCGTCCTGCTCACAGTGTTCAGCTAGATCCGTTCCTGCTATTTACATTTAGTGCAGTGCGTCCTGCTCAGTGTTCAGCTAGATCCGTTCCTGCTATTTACATTTAGTGCAGTGCGTCCTGCTCACAGTGTTCAGCTAGATCCGTTCCTGCTATTTACATTTAGTGCAGTGCGTCCTGCTCACAGTGTTCAGCTAGATCCGTTCCTGCTATTTACATTTAGTGCAGTGCGTCCTGCTCACAGTGTTCAGCTAGATCCGTTCCTGCTATTTACATTTAGTGCAGTGCGTCCTGCTCACAGTGTTCAGCTAGATCCGTTCCTGCTATTTACATTTAGTGCAGTGCGTCCTGCTCACAGTGTTCAGCTAGATCCGTTCCTGCTATTTACATTTAGTGCAGTGCGTCCTGCTTACAGTGTTCAGCTAGATCCGTTCCTGTTATTTACATTTAGTGCAGTGCGTCCTGCTCACAGTGTTCAGCTAGATCCGTTCCTGCTATTTACATTTAGTGCAGTGCGTCCTGCTCACAGTGTTCAGCTAGATCCGTTCCTGCTATTTACATTTAGTGCAGTGCGTCCTGCTCACAGTGTTCAGCTAGATCCGTTCCTGCTATTTACATTTAGTGCAGTGCGTCCTGCTCACAGTGTTCAGCTAGATCCGTTCCTGCTATTTACATTTAGTGCAGTGCGTCCTGCTCACAGTGTTCAGCTAGATCCGTTCCTGCTATTTACATTTAGTGCAGTGTGTCCTGCTCACAGTGTTCAGCTAGATCCGTTCCTGCTACTTACATTTAGTGCAGTGCGTCCTGCTCACAGTGTTCAGCTAGATCCGTTCCTGTTATCTTCCTACTGACAGGCAGGCTTGTCTGGTTACAGTATATAAAGCTACCTGAAGAAAATTACTGGTGTTCTATCCCAGCTTAGTGCAGCTACAGGCCATTAGTATGTCTGGAAGGCCAAGAAGGAGAGGCAGACAGTCACAAGCCAATAAGAGAGGGCAAGCAGGCTCTGTGTCTAGTGCTGGTCGTGGAGACGGTGCATCCTCATCAGCACGTGGCCATGGGACACGCTTGGCCTTTTTTTCGGCAGCTGGCCGTGTTGAGCTGCAACATGCGGAAGACTTGGTCGAGTGGATGACCAAGCCGTCCTCATCCTCCTCATCCTCTCTCACCCATGCCCAGGGTGCTTTGTCTGGCAAAGCAGCGGCCTCTTCCCTCAGCTCAATGTCATCAGTGACTCCTTCCCTAGCTCCACCATGTCCTCCTGAGGATTCCCTCGAACTGTTTGACCACAGTGTTGGGTACATGCTCCAGGAGGATGCCCAGCGTTTGGAAGGCTCTGATGATGATACTGAGCTCGATGAAGGCAGTAACATGAGCACGGACAGAGGGGGTGCCCAAGAAGGACAGCAATCTGGCAGTCATGCTCCCCCTGCTGCAGCATACTGCCAGGTTTGCTCCAGTGATGAGGAGGGAGGGGATGATGAGGTCACTGACTCAACGTGGGTGCCTGATAGGAGAGAGGAGGAGGAGGAGGAGGAGGCGGCACATAACCAACGAGGCAGGATGCCCTCCAGGGGCCAGCCTAAGGGCAGCACATTGACTGCATCACACCCCAAAGCTCCACATGTGCAGGGCGCTGCAGTCTCTGCGCGTTATTCAAAAAGTTCTTTGGTGTGGGCCTTTTTTGAGATGAGTGCATCAGATCGCACCGCTGCTATTTGCAACATATGTCTCAAGCGTATCTCGGTTGGCCAAAACATCTCCCGCTTGGGTACCACATGCTTGACCAGACATATGTTGACCTGCCATGCAGTTCGTTGGCAATCGTATCTAAAAGACCCACACCAAAGAACAAAGAGGATCTCTCCTTGCTCCTCATCAGCTGAGATTTCCAACCCCACTAGACCTTCAGTCCTCTCTGAGACCTGCAGTGAGAGGAATGAAGGTGTAGAATTAGGTGTGTCACAGCCAAGTACTTGTGGGCAATCTGCTTTTGGTACACCGACGTCAGATTGTACCAGGCAAATTTCCCTGCCCCAGCTGCTGCACCGCCGAAAGAAGTTTGCTCCCAGCCATCCACATGCCCAACGGTTGAATGCTAGCTTGGCAAAATTGCTAGCACTTCAACTGCTGCCTTTTCAGTTGGTAGACTCTGCCCCCTTCCGTGAGTTTGTGGAATGTGCGGTTCCTCAGTGGCAGGTACCCAAACGCCACTTTTTCTCACGGAAGGCGATTCCGGCTCTCTACCGGCATGTGGAAGGCAATGTCCATGCCTCGCTGGACAGGGCGGTCAGCGGTAAGGTGCATATTACCGCTGACTCATGGTCCAGCAGGCATGGACAGGGACGTTACTTAAGTTTCACGGCGCATTGGGTGACTCTGCTGGCAGCTGGGAAGGATGCAGGACAAGGTGCAGTAGTGTTGGAGGTTGTTCCGCCACCACGCCTCCAAAATGCTGATTGTGACACACCTCTCTCCTCCACCCCCTCCTCCTTCTTCTTCCTCCATGGCCTCTTCCTCGGAACCAGCGGTGCTCCGTAGGCGTTCAAGGGGCTACGCAAGTACGCAGGCCAAAAGATGCCATGCGGTGCTTGAGCTGGTGTGCTTGGGGGACAGGAGCCACACTGGGGCAGAGGTTCTGTCAGCTCTGCAGGGGCAGGTTCAGAGGTGGTTGACGCCACGCCAACTTAAGGCAGGAATGGTGGTTTGCGACAATGGCACCAACCTCCTCTCTGCCCTCCGACAGGGACAACTGACCCATGTGCCCTGTTTGGCTCACGTCCTTAACTTGGTGGTGCAGCGGTTCTTGGGCAGGTACCCGGGCTTACAGGATGTCCTGAGGCAGGCCAGGAAAGTCTGTGTGCATTTCCGCCGGTCATATAATGCCAGTGCTCGGCTGACGGACCTCCAAAAGGAGTTTAACCTGCCCAAGAACCGCCTAATCTGTGACATGCCCACCAGGTGGAACTCAACGTTGGCCATGCTGCAGCGGCTGCACACGCAGCAGAGGGCCATCAATGAGTACCTGTGCGACTATGGCACCAGGACAGGGTCAGGGGAGCTTGGTTTTTTTTCCCCACGCCAGTGGGCCATGATCAGGGATGCATGCACTGTCCTGTCACCATTTGAGGAGGCCACGAGGATGGTGAGCACTGACAGTGCATGCATCAGTAACACTGTCCCCCTTGTCCACCTGTTGGAGCACACGCTGCGTGGAATAATGGACAGGGCACTTGAGGCAGAACAGAGGCAGGAAGAGGAGGACTTCCTTAGCTCTCAAGGCCCCCTTTATCCAGACAGTGTTCCTGCGTGCCCGCCGATCACACAGGAAGAGGAGGAGGAGGAGGAGGAGGAGGAGGAGGAAGATTGTGTCAGTATGGAGGTGGAGCCTGGCACTCAGCATCAGCAGCAGTCTTTAAGGGATCAGTCCCAAGGAACACATGGACTTGTACGTGGCTGGGAGGAGGTGGCTGCGGACGTTGTTGTCCTTAGTGACCCAGAGGACTCCGGACCGAATGCCTCAGCAAACCTACGCTGCATGGCCTCCCTGATCCTGCAAAGCCTGCGTAAGGATCCTCGTATTCGTGGTATCAAGGAGAAGGACCAATACTGGCTGGCAACCCTCCTTGATCCACGTTACAAGGGTAAGGTTGCGGACCTTATCTTGCCATCGCAGAGGGAGCAGAGGATGAAACCTCTTCGGGAGGCCTTGCAGAAAGGTCTGTGCAACGCGTTCCCAGAGACTGGGAGGTTACAAACTCCTGTTTCTGGACAACGTGTTGCTGAGGCTTCGGTCAGTCAAAGAAGGAGCGGTGGAGAAGGTGGCCGTCTGACCGATGCGTTCAGACAATTTTTTGGTCCGCAGCCCCAAGGTATGATCGGTTCCAGCAACCATCGCCAGCGTCTGTTTTACATGGTGCAGGAATACCTAGGGGCAAGATCAGACTTGGACACCTTTCCCACCGAAAATCCTCTGGGTTACTGGGTCTTGAGGATGGATCACTGGCCAGAGCTTGCACAGTATGCAATTGAGCTACTGGCCTGTCCTGCATCCAGCGTTCTTTCGGAACGCACATTCAGTGCTGCTGGAGGCGTGGTAACCGATCACAGGGTGCGTCTGTCCACCGACTCGGTCGATCGGCTGACCTTCATAAAAATGAATCAGTCTTGGATCACCACCAGCTACCAAGCACCTGATGCTGATGTAACCGAATAATTTTTTTTGAAATCTCAGATCCCTTCAAAGACTGCCTATGCTGATGCTGAGTGACTATCCCTGAGTAATTATCCTCTTCCTCCTCAATCATCACGCTGATAGCTTGTAAGAACATTTTTGGTTCTGGGCGCCACCACCAGTGCCTAAGGCACAATTTTTCAGCCCCTGTTTAACAGGGGCGTGTAATTACAATTTTTGATGTAATACTTTGCAGCAGGGCTCGTTCCTGCATTCCAACTAGAGTGTCTGTGAGGGGTTGCAGTGTTGTGGCACCAGCACCAGTGCCTAAGGCCCAATTTTTCTGCCCCTGTCTAACAGGGGCGTGTAATTACAATTTTTGATGCAATACTTTGCAGCAGGGCTCGTTCCTGCGTTCCAACTAGAGTGTCTGTGAGGGGTTGCAGTGTTGTGGCACCAGCACCAGTGCCTAAGGCTTAATTTTTCAGCTCCTGTTCAACAGGGGCATGTAATTACAATTCTTGATCTAATATTTCACAGCAGGGCCCTGTGAGGGCTTACATTGTTGTGGCCACAGCAACACCTAAGGCCCAAATTTCTGCTGAGTATATAGGGCAGGACCCTACTTTCAAACATCTAACTTACAAACGACTCCTACTTGCAAACGGAAGGAGACAACAGGAAGTGAGATGAAATCTACCCCTAGGAAGGGAAATTCTCTCCTGTAAGAGTTAATATGGGAAAACAATTTCTCCTTTCCACTGATGCTTTCCAATCCTTGTTCCACAAAAAAACCCAAATTTTCAAAAAACATTTTTCATTGGGACAAAAAAGTGAGGTGAAATCTTCTGAAGAGGAGGAAAGACAGCAAAACAAATGTCACAGGGGTGATAACCCTTCCCTATGTTTTCCAAAAAGCTTAGAAAAGATTTTTTGGCTGGAGCTAAACACGTTAAAAATGTACCCGTTCAAAATTACAAAGAGATTCTACTTAACAACAAACCTACAGTCCCTGTCTTGTTTGCACCGCCTGTATACTGCTGTTCAGAGTATATAGGGCCTTTCCTTATTTTAATTTGGGTGCGGGGTTCCCCTTAATATCCATACAGGACCCAAAGGGCCTGGTAATGGACTGGGGGGGTACCCATGCCGTTTGTCTCACTGATTTTCATCCATATTGCCATGACCCGACATGACATTAAACCCGCAAGCAGTTTTAAATGAGATTTTTTCCTTTAAAAATGACATTTGGTGCAGGGACTGTTCTAAACATGGGAAACACGCGTCACTTTACAGGCATACTATAGACACCCCCCAGGTACGATATTTAAAGGAATATTTCACTTTTTTTTTTTTTACTTTAAGCATCATTAAAATCACTGCTCCCGAAAAAACGGCCGTTTTTAAAAGTTTTTTTTGCATTGATACATGTCCCCTGGGGTAGGACCCGGGTCCCCAAACCCTTTTTAGGACAATACCATGCAAATTAGCCTTTAAAATGATCACTTTTGATTTCGAACGTTCGAGTCCCATAGACGTCAATGGGGTTCTAACGTTCGTGCGAACTTTCGGTCCGTTCGCGGGTTCTGGTGCGAACCGAACCGGGGGGTGTTCAGCTCATCCCTATTTAAGAGCATACGTATATAGCAGTGGATAAATAAAGGGAAGGCATGCCTGGAGGGAGCCCACTCCTACCTAAAGGCACAGAGACACTTTAGAAGTCCAGTAAGAGCACAATAGCAGCTAAAAGCATCCAATGTGCTCCAATGCCAAATCCTGGCAAGCTATTGGGATTTGAGCACAGGTACAGTATGTCTTGTTTTTGTTGCAATGCAGGTCGGTGACCAGACCTGAACCTAGTAGCTCTCCCCCATCTTGCGTCTGTTTACCCCCTGTTGGCATTGTGTTCACCATAGCATTTGCAGTGGCAGAGCAGAGTAGGACTGGCCATAAGAGGGATTACTTTGATGTAGTTGGCCAATTTAAACATGTATTGCAATATGTGTGAACTAAAAATCCCTGTTTTTTATTGCATAGTTTGCTGGAAAGGGTGTATAGCAGTGTGCAGAGGGTTCATTCAGAATGTGTAGTGTTAACATGTGGTCACATCCCTTTTACACCTGATAGATTATATACATGTGCAAGCTATTGGGATTTGGGCACAGGAAGGGCTTTTTTTCTCAAACAATAGGTGCTGGAACTCAACCACGGACCCCCAAAACCCCTCCCCCCACACACACCCTCCAAATCACATCAAATAGTGGGTGTAGTCATATTTCCCAAACAGTAGAAGGGTCCTAAAGGGGCATTAAATATCAGGATTGCATTACATACAGAGTGCAGAGTTCATGGGGGTTACACACAGAGTGCAGAGCTGTCACTTGTAAACACAGAAACCAGACTTCTGTGTTTACAAGTGATTGTGGTGAGCAGGCACCAAAGGGTCTGAGCCAGAGGTGGTGGAACTGAGTTCCACCAAGTTCCCCCTGAAAAAAAGCCCTGGGCACAGGTATGTCTTGTTTTTGTTCCAATGCCAAATCTAGTGAATAAGCTATACAAAAATGGCAACCACACCCATTTATAACTAGCCTTTGAAGTAAGGTGCACATAGAAGGCCCTTACACATCACAAACAAAAATGTTCCCAGCGCACTTACCAGCTAGCCTGCCAAAAAAAAAAAAAATTCTAGCTTGTAAACTTATGAATCATATTTTAGCTAGGACCACGCTATACAAAGGAGCCTTGGCGAGGCAGTGCGACTTCAACAAATATTTGAAAATGTGGCCAACTAAACTCTCTGTTTTTAACATGAATTGTTAGACAGGGTCAATTAGATTTTTTTTTCAAGCTAGCTGGTAAGTGTGCTGGGAAAATAGCTTTGTTTGCTGTGATGTGCCATGCCCTTCCATGTGCACCTTACTTTAAAGGATAGTTATAAATTAGGGGGTTGCCATTTTTATATAGCTTGATCACTTAGCTAGTAGGTTTATGGACGGGGATTATGGCGGTGCTAGGGTCAAAAGGGTATACAGAGAAAAATGAAAAGAAAGTGTAAAAGACAAAAAATTACAAAGTTTATTTATAATCTTACATAGGTAAAATATACATTACAGACAATTCATGTTATTCTTTACAAAAGGTAATGGGTACATGTACTGTGAGTGACCCTAAGGATGGTGGGGTGGGCCAGATGGAGGATGGCCGTCGAAGAGGGGGGGCTCAATTTCCTACATGTTTCGCCAAGACATTGGCTTCTTCAGGGAACAAGAGCTCACAAGATAGGTATATAAAACAATTCTGTGTAGTAAAAATAGAAAACATCATGAAAAAAATAGTTTGACAATGCAATACATGGTATACACAATAGAGAGTTAATACTGTGGCTGGACAGTCATGCGACCCATAGGCTCCACAAAACACCGGTAATGCAAACATACCTGGGGCGTCAGCGCCCGAAAAGGAGGGCGCTGACGCCCCAGGTATGTTTGCATTACCGGTGTTTTGTGGAGCCTATGGGTCGCATGACTGTCCAGCCACAGTATTAACTCTCTATTGTGTATACCATGTATTGCATTGTCAAACTATTTTTTTCATGATGTTTTCTATTTTTACTACACAGAATTGTTTTATATACCTATCTTGTGAGCTCTTGTTCCCTGAAGAAGCCAATGTCTTGGCGAAACATGTAGGAAATTGAGCCCCCCCTCTTCGACGGCCATCCTCCATCTGGCCCACCCCACCATCCTTAGGGTCACTCACAGTACATGTACCCATTACCTTTTGTAAAGAATAACATGAATTGTCTGTAATGTATATTTTACCTATGTAAGATTATAAATAAACTTTGTAATTTTTTGTCTTTTACACTTTCTTTTCATTTTTCTCTGTATACCCTTTTGACCCTAGCACCACCATAATCCCCCGTCCATAAACCTACTAGCTATCTGATTATTTTGGGGATGAGGTGCTGTATCCCTTGGTACCATCTAGCCACCCTTACATTTCCATAGCTTGATCACTGTATTTAGCTTGGGGACACATTGAACGCCTTCAGCTGCCATTGTGCTATTGTTGGGCTTGTAATGTGTCCCTGAGCCCTTAGGTAGGAAAGGGCACCCTCCAGGCATGCCTACCCTTAAGGCCCCTTCACCTAGCCGGTTTGTTGCGGCTTCCGAATTCCTGCGGCAAGAATCTACGGATTCCTGCTGCTAGAATGACCAGGTTAGCATCAGCCGCTCAGCCCATTTAAACTAATGGCGTGCTGAAAGCAGCCGCTGCTGATCAAATGGAGCCACACACAGAGTGATTAGCTGCGGTTCCAGGACAGATGTCCAAGCCTGGACTCAACTGACTGCGTCCAGGCTCGGAAATCTGTCCCGGAATTGCAGCTATTCACTCTGAGTGCTACTACGTGCGATCAACAGCAGTCGCTTTTAGCCCATCATTAGTTTAAATGGGCTGAGCGACCGATGCTAATTGTATAACCCACAGATTCTTGCTGCAGGAATCCAGAAGTCGCAAAAAACCGGCTGTGTGAAAGTGACCTAATTTATGGACTGCTATATGTGCTCCAATCTGGAGACTCTCAAAAATATAAGTTAAGACCACACTATACAGAGGAGCCTTGGTGAGGTAGTGTGGCTTCCACATATATTTGCAAATGTGTGCAAATAAACCCTTTGTTTTTAATGTGAATTCTTAGACCGGGTCAATGTATTTTATGCAGGCTATAGTTGGTAAGTGTGCTAGGAGAAAAAATGTTTTTGTTTGCATGTGCACTTTACGTCAAAGGCTAGTTATAAATTGGAGTGGTTGCCAGTTTTATATGGCAAGATTTTAGAATGTGCCTGTGGTCATTTTTGTTCTTTCAGCCAAAACAGCCTTTGTGAGGTCAGGTACTGATGTTAAACCAAAATTCCTAAGGTGTTTAATAGGGTTGGGGTCAGGGCTCTGCGCAGGCCACTTGAGTTCCTCAACACCATACTCCTCAAACCATGTTTTTATGGAGCTGCCTTTGTACACAGGGGCACCCTCATGCTGAAAAAAGGGCCATCTCCAAACTCTTGCCACAAGGTTGGAGGTTTACATTTGTCTAAAGTGTTTTTGTTTGCCATAGCATTACCAGAACTTTTAACTGGAGACACTTGAACTTAATAATTTGGAGGGGCATCCGCATTAAAACATTGTAACATTGATATGCAAAACATTATTATATGTGTTTCTAAAATTACCTTTCCATTTTAATCTTCAACCATTCATTAGACCATCTGCTCAGATCTAATTTTGATGTTATTTAGAACCAACAATTTCCAATAGACTGTATTCTATAGTTTACAGAATAATCAGTAGACCCAGGAATATTCTCAATGCGTTTCATGAACAACGCTCACTTCTTCAGGAGATATGGTGGAAGATTTGACTAATGCCCCGTACACACGGTCGGATTTTCCGATGGAAAATGTCCGATCGGAGCGTGTTGTCGGAAATTCCGACCGTGTGTGGGCTCCATTGTACATTTTCCATCAGATTTTCCGACACGCAAAGTTGGAGAGCAGGAGATAAAATTTTCCGACAACAAAATCCGTTGTTGGAAATTCCAATCGTGTGTACACAAATCCGACGGACAAAGTGCCACGCATGCTCAGAATAAATAAAGAGATGAAAGCTATTGGCCACTGCCCCGTTTACGTCCCGACGTACGTGTTTTACGTCACCGCGTTCAGAACGATCGGATTTTCCGACAACTTTGTGTGACTGTGTGTATGCAAGACAAGTTTGAGCCAACATCCGTCGGAAAAAATCCTAGGATTTTGTTGTCGGAATGTCCGAACAAAGTCCGACCGTGTGTACGCCCTATATGAGGGATGGTTACATATATAATGTTGAATAGCTCACAATATCCATTACTTTAAATTTAAAAAAATTTAAAGTACTGTATATGTTCCCGTCTCCAACCTTTACAAGCTCATCCTCCCAAGATGCACACTTGTTTCCATCTCAGTGTTTAAATCCACACCTGAACATTTTCTGTTTAGTTGTGCTAGTTGCACATGTTCAGTAGATTCCCATAGACATCTATGTAACTGTCTCCTGAGTGTCTTCAGACTTTTCTCATTTTCTATTGGTATACATATATAACAATCAGTTTATAAAACCAACATGCATAAGGAAATACCTATAGCATTTCTTCAGAAATGGGAAAGATAAGATGTTGCAACGTTTGTTAAAATATTTGTGGTGTGTGTGTGTGGTTACTTCATTTCTTTTCTTTCTTGGTCAAACCAAAGTTTTTATTTTAAAAATGCAATATAGAACAATGCACAACCTTTCCAATTTCAAGGTTGAATTTGAATGTATCCACCTTAGTTTCCAAAATACACAGGAGAGATCTACTAAAACTGTAGCATTCGGAATCTGGTGCAGTTGTGCATGGTAGCCAATCAGCTTCTAGCTGCAGCTTGCTCAACTAGGCTTTGACAGTAAAACCTGGAAGCTGATTGGTTTCTAAGCAGAGCTGCATCAGATTTTGCGTGCTCCAGTTTTAGTAAATCTCCCCAATGTCTACAATGGCTAGTTTGCCCAAATCACTAGCCAAGATGTCAATGTAAGGCTTCTGGGGTTATAGTATTTTGAATCTGAAGTGGGTTGTTAGCTTTTTCACTGTCAAAAACTGTCATGCAAAAAATAAATAAACATACACAGGTAGTTATTTTGTTATGTTTTCATTAATGCTTGTGAATTTCGTATTTTGGCTGCATTTCTTGTTGAAAAGAATAACTTGATTCTGTGTTGTAAAAATTTCCCTCCTGTGCTCTGATATGTGTGGATACAGTTGCAGTTGGCTTAGAGAGAGGGTGGATCTTTAAAGTGGATGTAAACCCTCACATATACCCAGTGAAGTTAACAGCCTCAGATGATACACAGGGATGAAACAAATCTCCCTACATAAGTTTTACATGTACATCTGCTGTCTTCAGCTTGTTATATTCTCTAGAATTCTAATGCCCCATACACACGGTCGGACTTTGCTCGGACATTCCAACAACAAAATCCTAGGATTTTTTCCGACGGATGTTGGCACAAACTTGTCTTGCATACACACGGTCACACAAAGTTGTTGGAAAATCTGATCGTTCTAAACGCGGTGACGTAAAACACGTACGTCGGGACTATAAACGGGGAAGTGGCCAAAAGCTTTCATCTCTTCATTTATTCTGAGCATGCGTGGCACTTTGTCCGTCGAATTTGTGTACACACAATCGGAATTTCCGACAACGGATTTTGTTGTCGGAAAATTTTATATCCTGCTCTCAAACTTTGTGTGTCGGAAAATCCGATGGAAAATGTCCGATGGAGCCCACACACAGTCGGAATTTCCGACAACACGCTCTGATCGGACATTTTCCATCGGAGAATCCGACCGTGTGTACAGGGCATCACACCGTGGTAGAATTTTTACTTTCTCTTTTAACAGTAGGTGTGTAGTCTTGGCATAACCGTGTGACAGCTGATTGGAGGAAAGGAGCACACCCTCACTCCACATAGGCAGAAGAACGAAGATACTTTCAGAGCTGTGCTGTGACAAGACAAGCTATCTGCTAACCTATTTATAGCACCCACCCCGACACAAATTTCAGGTTGCTTTTATCTTCTGTCTTGGAGAACTTGTCAGAAGTTATCATGCTAATAACAGAGCGACGAAACAGCAGAAAGACACAGGACTTTGGAGAGAGATAAGTAAACACTACAGAGATATGTGCCTAGGTCAGATTTCATGAATTGGGTTTACATAACTTTAAATAAGGAACACAATAGCCTGCAATTGGGGCTCGTTTACATCATGTTCATTGAGCTGTGTTGATTTGCATAGATAAACACAAGCTAAACACATAGAAAAAAAAATGTTCATGCAATATTGTTGCATTGAGGTGCACTGTGGTGTGCTGCATAAAAATTCAGCATGTCTTCATTTTTACATGCAATGCCCATCACCACAAAGCCGCAAATCACAGCAAACTGTGGTACATAGAGTCAAATAACTGTGTCATTTTGTGACACTTCAATAAAGTTTAAAAAAAAAATGAAAAAAAGTAAACAGTGTGATGCATTGTATTAGTGCATCACACCACCCTTACACAATACACACACACACACATAATAGCTTAAGGGCCTGTGTTATTGAGCCCTAGTTAGATTTTTTTTTTTGTGGACCATGAAGAAGCAAAGGATATAGACAATCATAGACGTAGATAGGTAGTAGTGCATGCCAAGATAAAAATTAAAGGTATCCATTAGCTAAACTGAGTCTCTATACTTATTTTCTATGTAAATGGTTGACTGGAGTATATGTTTAAGTATTGTAAGGGAGGGACTTTTACTTGAGCCTTATAATGTCCAACCACATGGGAGAGATATGTTTTTGCATGCATTTACATGCATTGGTTTTGACATTTTGACACCGACTTTACACTATCCTGCAGAGGACGCAGGTTTTAAACTTATTATATGCCATTCATATTGCCTTTGCTGACACAGCTGGGACTTATCTGTGTACTGGTATGTATAAATATTATATTATTTATTTATGAATCTTAATGTATAACTACAACTTTACTTATTTATTATTTATTCACTATTTAATGCCTGATGTGCTGGCTCTGTTCAATCCATTTGTTTTCCCTTGTACGCAAATGCCAAGCTTTGATTCATTTAAGAAAAATTCTGTTTTTAACGCTGTTTTTCACAACCCACTTCTTCACTATCCAAAACAGTTTACTGTATGAGCTTTGACATTCACAAGACCCTCCAATTATTGAAAAATGTGAGGGGATGTATAAACTGTCGTTCCCCCCTTCTATCGTAAGAAAAAAATCATGCAGATTGAATTGTAAAGAGGATGTTTCCCACCAGGGATAGCACAGTGGGGAAAGTGGGTGTAAATGGGGCTTTGCATTTGTGAAACTCTGATGCCGCGTAGTTACGACTGGACTTTTCGGCATCAAAGGTCCGATGGAAGCAATCCGTCGGACAATTTGATCGTATGGGGGCTTCATCAGACCTTCATTGGACCTTTTTGTGTCGAAAATTCCAACGGACCTAGAAATAGAACATGTTTCATCTCTTCCCGACGGACTCGATTCCTATTGAAAAATCCGTTCGTCTGTATGCTAGTCCGACGGACCAAAAATGACACAAGGGCAGCTGTTGGCTACTGGCTATGAATTTCCTTATTCTAGTCTGGGTGTACGTCATCACGATCAAAACGATAGGACTTTGGTGTGATCGTGTATAGGCAAGTCCGTTTCGTTGGAACTCCGTCAGAACTCCGTCGAAAAGTCCTTCGGAGTTCAGGCGGACGAGAAGTCTGCTCGTGTGTACACGGCATGACTTATGTTTGAAGTGTCAGGCTATATTATTTTTTTCCAAGGTCCACATCTTTACAGCATACGAGGGATAATACAGTAGATATTCTTATATAATTCATGTGTCATAGAACACTGCATTCAAAATTGTGCTAGAGCAGGGGTCTCCAAACAATGGCCCTCCAGTTGTTCAGGAACTACAACTCCCATCATGCCCAGTCATGTCTGTGAATGTCAGAGTTTTACAATGCCTCATGGGCTTTCCTTTGTAACCAGAGTGCACTTTATTATTTCATGGGCCACAGCTTTCCTTTGGCAGTACCCAGGATGCACTTTATTATTTTTGAGAACTTGTTTTCATATAGATTAAGTCCTATGTATTTTTGTCATGATTTACATGCATGTGAGCAGTGTTTACTATCTTTGGGCCTATTCAGCCCCTTTTCTTACTCTATTTTAAACTGTTAACAATAAAAGTGGCATTGTTGCTTTTTAAATACAATTGCGTTTCTATTTCAATCTCTGCCTAAAAAGTCCAAGGAGAATATATCCTGCTTCACTTCTGTGCATCACACATATACTGTTTTCTGGATGTTGACGGTTTTTTACACTTGGCCCCTAACATCACTGTTTTCTAAAGTGGAACTAAACTCTGCAATACTTGCCTATACTGCAACAGTCCCTTGCATGCACAGGCATATTCTTCCAGGTTTCTTCCAGGTGCTGGGCTGTGATTGTCTTCGATGGCCAACACAGGATGACATCACTGCAGTCAATGTAAATTGAGATGCACTTGGAGGTAGGTTTCTTTTATTGCAGAAGAGACATTACATGTCTCTTCTGCAATAAAAGCCCACCTACTCCCAGTTTTTTTAAAGAAGGACAATTTACTCAGCTTTTCCCCCTATGTGCATGACAATGTAGCATCAAAAGGGATATAAAGCCCTCACAAAGTAAAATGGTTATGTTCACTTTAACCTTTACCTTTCTGTTACATTACATAAAAGTCACACCATTGTGATATAATTTAATGCTTCATTGTTGATTATATTTTGGGGTAAATATCTGAAGGTGCCCAAACTATGTAAGAACTGGGTTTAGAAAAAGAATGAGGAAAATGCATGTTTTACTATTTATTTCCAATTTTGTATTTATTTTAAGGCCCTATCTGTCTCTAAAAACAACAAATATAATACATTAGGATATACTACAAAACAAAATAGATATAATGTGTATTACTGAGCACAAAAAGCACTGAGGCTCAAGGGGGATAATGCCCCGTACACACGGTCGGACATTGATCGGACATTCCGACAACAAAATCCTAGGATTTTTTCCGACGGATGTTTGTCTTGCACACGGTCACACATAGTTGTCGGAAAATGCGATCATTCTGAACGCGGTGACGTAAAACACATACGTCGGGACTATAAACAGGGCAGTAGCCAATAGCTTTCATCTCTTTATTTATTCTGAGCATGCATGGCACTTTTTGCGTCGGATTTGTGTACACACGATCGGAAATTCCGACAACGGATTTTGTTGTCGGAAAATTTTATAGCCTGCTCTCAAACTTTGTGTGTCGGAAAATCCGATAGAAAATGTGTGATGGAGCCTAGACACGGTCGGAGTTTCCGACAACAAGGTCCTATCACACATTTTCCCTCGGAAAATCCGACCGTGTGTATGGGGCATTAGAGAGAAAAGGCCTGGGGCCTCCAGGAGATAAAATAAAACCTTATGACCCTACCATGAAGGTCCTTGTTTAAGGTCTTCCTATTGTAGGGTGGCAACAATTTATCCTTGTATCTCAATTGTGCTACTGTTTATCACATTGTTAAACAGGCTCCCATTGTAGACAAAAGTAACCATTTCATAGTTTCATAGTAGGTAAGGTTGAATAAAGACAATAGTCCATCCAGTTCAACCTGTATGTGTATGTGTGTCAATGTCGATAATCATTTCTCATATCCCTGTATGTTGTGTTCACTAAGATGCACATCCAAGAGTCTTTTAAAAATATCAGTACTCCCTGCTGACACCACCAATTTTGGAAGAGAGTTCCACATCCATATCACACTGACAGTGAAAAACCCCCTATACAGCTTTAAGATTAAACTGCTTCCCCTCCAGTCTCATTGTGTGGCCCTGTGTTGTCTTACACTCCCTGAGACTGAAACTTTTTTTTCCTACACTGGGATCACCATTGAGGTATTTGTATACTGCTATCATATCTCAAGTGTCTCTTCTCCAGGGAGAATAAATTTAGCGCTTGCAGTCGTTCCTTGTAATTGAGGTCCTCCAGTCCCTTTAATTTTGTTGCCCTTCTCTATACCCTCTCCAGCTCCGCATTTCTACATCTATTAGGCAGACATGGTTCACCGGAAACCCACCCTGAGAACACATTATACAGGAACGGTCCATCAGGAAACCCACCCAAAGAAATGCCATGCAGCCATCTCTGAAGTACATGTAGGCTGACATTGAAGAGGTTTCAAAAAGGCTGCATGAGATTATTAGCACTAAAATGCCAAAACTGAGTTAAAAAGGTAAAAAAATATATTTTGTTTTTAAAAAATTACAATTATTTGTGATAGTGCTTTAGAAAACTAAATGTCATTCATTTAGGGTTAACACCCAAAAACAAAATCTATCTGAATTTTTTTCTTTTCATTGGTTAGAGTAAGACAAAGCTTGATTCCCAAGCCAGGTTTTTTCTCCTCTCTGTTATACCAGTGAGGATATCTCTTTTCAAACATGGCTGACACTGAGGACTCTGCTGTACTCACAACAGACAACCCTAATGTCACCGTACACATGGATGTGAGCATTTAATTATTATTATTTTTTTAATCACCATACTATAGTCATTATAAGGTATTATACTAGGTTAGTGGTAGTTAGGGAGCACCTGAGCAAAAGAGATAGAAGAGGAGAAATATAGTCACATTTCCTATGGACCACAAAAAATTAAAAATGATCTGATAAAATCCATTTGCAGTTAAAATAGGAAATTGGATTCCCAACTAAAAATATTGATTTGTACAGACAAGATCCAGGGCTAAAACTAAAGAAATAGGGAGAAATAATACTGTATATAGATAGATACAGTATAAATAGTATAGATAGATAGAAACTGGTGGTTATCAAGTATGTTGTATTTTTACATATTACATTTTAAAATTAGCCTTGCATTTCTGGATTACTGGATGTATTTTCCTTTCTACATACCAATACAGAGCACCTGACTTTTAATATATTAGTCATTCTGCAGAGAGAACCTAATTTCTTGGTGTATTTGCATTTAATATTATGAGTGGGAACACCTTGGTTACCTGAGAGATGATCAAATATCACCCATACATTCAAGTGGAAAAGTGGAAGTGGTCATAATTATGAGAAATGGGGAAATATGTGCTTGGATTTAAAAATTGGTAACCTTAACTGTATGTCTCTTCCAAGCTGAAGGGTTAGAATTGAGAAGCTGTAGAACTGCAGCTCTGCTGATCTATAATTTTTTTACATGTAAAGTGGCCAGTAGAATAAAACCTTTCCATTACTACTTTGGATAATGTTTGACCTTGATAACAGCAGTAAGACAAGACAGTTGCTCTACAAGCATATGTTTTGCTGCATCCCAATGTAAATACAGTGCAGTACATATACCATATTTAAAAACTGAGCAAATATCAGTCGCTAAGGTACACTGGTGATTTAGAAATCAGCCCTGGGGACCAAAAAATGGCCACAGACCTTATTATTTTTAATTTGAGCAGTAGTTGTACGCACTTTGTAATGGGGCAAGTCTATGAAAGATATTTAGATATTGAGGTTTACAAAGGAGTTATGCCACCTTTGTAAATGTATAGACTTGCAATTGTGTGCATTTACCAACAATGTGATGTACTGTTGTATCTATATACAGTGGGGACGGAAAGTATTCAGACCCCCTTAAATTTTTCACTCTTTGTTATATTGCAGCCATTTGCTAAAATCATTTAAGTTAATTTTTTTCCTCATTAATGTACACACAGCACCCCATATTGACAGAAAAACACAAAATTGTTGACATTTTTGCAGATTTATTAAAAAAGAAAAACTAAAATATCACATGGTCCTAAGTATTCAGACCCTTTGCTGTGACACTAATATATTTAACTCAGGTACTGTCCATTTCTTCTGATCATCCTTGAGATGGTTCTACACCTTCATTTGAGTCCAGCTGTGTTTAATTATACTGATTGGACTTGATTAGGAAAGCCACACACCTGTCTATATAAGACCTTACAGCTCAGAGCAAATGAGAATCATGAGGTCAAAGGAACTGCCTGAAGAGCTCAGAGACAGAATTGTGGCAATTGTGGCAAGGCACAGATTTGGCCAAGGTTACAAAAAAATTTCTGCTGCACTTAAGGTTCCTAAGAGCACAGTGGCCTCCATAATCCAAAATGGAAGACGTTTGGGACGACCAGAACCCTTCCTAGAGCTGGCCGTCCGGCCAAGCTGAGCTATCGGGGGAGAAGAGCCTTGGTGAGAGAGGTAAAGAAGAACCCAAAGATCACTGTGGCTGAGCTCCAGAGATGCAGTCGGGAGATGGGAGAAAGTTGTAGAAAGTCAACCATCACTGCAGCCCTCCACCAGTCGTGGCTTTATGGCAGAGTGGCCCGACGAAAGCCTCTCCTCAGTGCAAGACACATGAAAGCCCACATGGAGTTTGCTAAAAGAACACCTGAAGGACTCCAAGATGGTGAGAAATAAAATTCTCTGGTCTGATGAGACCAAGATAGAACTTTTTGGCCTTAATTCTAAGCGGTATGTGTGGAGAAAACCAGGCACTGCTCATCACCTGTCCAATACAGTCCCAACAGTGAAGCATGGTGGTGGCAGCATCATGCTGTGTGGGTGTTTTTCAGCTGCAGGGACAGGACGACTGGTTGTAATCGAGGGAAAGATGAATGCAGCCAAGTACAGGGATATCCTGGACAAAAACCTTCTCCAGAGTGCTCAGGACCTCAGACTGGGCCGAAGGTTTACCTTCTAACAAGACAATGACCCTAAGCACACAGCTAAAATAACGAAGGAGTGGCTTCACAACAACTGTGACTGTTCTTGAATGGCCCAGCCAGAGCCCTGACTTAAACCCAATTGAGCATCTCTGGAGAGACCTAAAAATGGCTGTCCACCAACGTTTACCATCCAACCTGACAGAACTGGAGAGGATCTGCAAGGAGGAATGGCAGAGGATCCCCAAATCCAGTTGTAAAAAACTTGTTGCATCTTTCCCAAAAAGACTCATGGCTGTATTAGATCAAAATGGTGCTTCTACTAAATACTGAGCAAAGGGTCTGAATACTTAGGACCATGTGATATTTCAGTTTTTTTTCTTTTTTAATAAACCTGCAAAAATGTCAACAATTCTGTGTTTTTCTGTCAATGTGGGGTGCTGTGTGTACATTAATGAGGAAAAAAATGAACTTAAATGATTTTAGCAAATGGCTGCAATATAACAGAGTGAAAAATTTAAGGGGGTTTGAATACTTTCCGTCCTCTCTGTAAATCATACAAAACAACATATACTGTGTGTGGAGAAACATGCCCACCTAAAAAGTCCCAAAGTGATTTAAATAAATGTGTTCACTTGTGCTGGATCTCACAAGCTGATACAGTTATTTAAATTACTTTGGGACTTTTTAGGTGTGCTTGTTTTTTTTACATACTTGTTTTGTATGATTTATATGGATACAACAGTGCAACATATTGTTGGTAGTATACACTAGTTTGGAATCCGAGTATTCGGATATCTGAGTGCTGCTGTTGACATTATTGTTGCACGGATTTAATTTGTACAGATCTAATTTTTCATTATTTTTACACTTAGCGCAGTTTTGGTTTCCTAATAATTTTTTTGCATTTATTTTGTCACAGACATGGGTGTTTTGTAATATCCTTTAAATGTATATTTCAATGTGTATCATGCATAATATCCTGTATACAATTTTTAGAGTTTATACCAGAGAATCAGAGAATATACAGCTCAATATCCATAAAAAATGTCTGTACAGTAGAAGACAGTAGAAGACAATCTAGAGCAGGCATTACTAAATGGTGGACCATGGTCCGAGTCTGGAACGAGTCAATGTCCTACCCAGACCGCCGCAATAATGCCATTTAGCAGCCGTTCTGCCCAGAGCTGTCCCAGCCACCACTGTCATTCTCACTCTCACAGAGCCACAGTGGTATACAGGACAGGTCTAGATGGAGGGCGGGGGCAGCCAGAGTTAGCAAGCGGGTGATTGGTTGCTAGAATGCAGGGGGATCCTAGCAGTCAATCACCAGCTTGCAGCTCCCACCCTCTGGCCAAACCTGATGTGCCTCCCATCCTCCTCCCTGTCTGTGTAAGGTAGGACAGGAAGGGGGGGGGGGGAGTCACGTGAAGTGGGGCTGAGGACAATAATGGGATCACTGAAAACTGTAATTTAGAGGCTCAGGATAGTCAAGGGGGAGCTCAGGACAGCTAAGGGGGTAGCATAGGACAGTAATGGGGGGCTGTGGACACTAATTGAGGGGCTTAGGACAGTAATAAGCTGAGGACAATATAGGGAACAAGTAACGGTGGGGCTGAGGACATTAATGGGCTCGCTATGGACATTAATGGGGGTCACTGAGGACTGTATTGTGGGAGCTGAGAACAGTAATGAGTGGCTGAGGACAGCACATCAAGGCACAAGACATTGAGGCACAGCACACCGGGGCACAGGACATGAGGGCACAGGACATCGGGGCACAAGGCACATCAGGGTACGGGACACATCAGGGCATAGGACATTGGGGCACAGCACATCAGGGCACTGGGCACATCGGGGCACATCAGGGCACAAAGCACATCAGGGCACATAGCACATCGGGGCACATGAGGGCACATAGCACATCAGGGCACATCAGGGCACATGGCACATCAGGGCACATTGGGGCACATCAGGGCACATAGCACATCAGGGCACATAGCACATCAGGGCACATCAGGGAACATCAGGGCACATAGCACATCGGGGCACATCAGGGCACGGGGCACATCAGGGCACGGGGCACATCAGGACACGGGGCACATCATGGCACATCAGGGCACATAGCACATCAGGGCACATAGAACATCTGGGCACATCAGGGCATGGGGCACATCAGGGCACATAGCACATCAGGGCACGGGGCACATCAGGAAACGGGGCACATCATGGCACATCAGGGCACATAGCAAATCAGGGCACATAGAACATCGGGGCACATCAGGGCATGGGGCACATCAGGGCACATAGCACATCAGGGCACATAGCACATCAGGGAATGGGATACATCAGGGCAAATAGCACATCAAGGAACGGGGCACATCAGGGCACAGGGTACATCAGGGAACGGGGCACATCAAGGCACAGGGCACATCAGGGCACATAGCACATCAGGGCACATAGCACATCAGGGCACAGGAAACATCAGGGAACAGGACACATCAGGGCACATGGCACATCAGGACACAGGGCACATCAGGGCACATGGCACATCAGGGCACATGGCACATAGCACATCAGGGCACATAGCACATCAGGGAACGGGACACATCAGGGCACATAGCACATCAGCACACTGGGCACAACAGGGCACATAGCACATCAGGGCACGGGGCACATCAGGGCACATAGCACATCAGGGAATGGGGCACATAGCACATCAGTGCACGGGGCACATCAGGGCCCAGGGCACATAGCACATCAGGGCACGGGGCACATCAGGGCACATGGCACATCGGGGCACATCAGGGCACATGGCACATCAGGGCACATCAGGGCACATAGCACATCAGGGCACATGGCACATCAGGGCACAGGGCATGGGGCACATCAGGGCACATAGGGGCACATCGGGGCACATAGGGGTACATCAGGGAACATCAGGGGGCACATTATGGGGCACATTATGGGGTCGTTTACTAGCCTGGCCAGCACGCAGGAAGCGTCTGTCTGTAGTAAGTTCTCTCTCATGTCATGCAGCGCTGCTCGCTCCCCGGCGGCCCCTCATCTCTTCTCGTTTATCCCCATTGGCTTGTGACATCATATGGAATAGACGAGAAGAGAGGAGGGGCCGCCGGGGAGGGAGCAGTGCTGCATGACATGAGAGAGAACTTAATACAGACAGACACTTCCTGCGCTGCTCTGCATTCTGGCTCTCGATCTACACGTCAGGCGCCAGCTGTCGGCAATTGACGGGTAGATAGCCCCGGACCCCCGAGGCAATAGGAGGCTGCTGAAACTGGCCCACTGAGCCATCGGCCCACTGGGAAACTCCCGTAGTCCCGATGGCCAGTCCATCCCTGGAGAAGGCTTATACAGTGCCAGGAGGCAAAGACAAGGGCCATAACACAGCCTGCAATCATCTAGCAGACATTAAATCCACAGCTGATGGCCAAACAACCACACCAAAGATGGAAAATAACTTGCAGGCCACTACAAGATAAAGTAACAGATAGGGGGGCAATTTCTTTACAATATTGTAAATTCTGGTATATCGTCCTTTTTTAGGTTGCTAACTACATCAGAGAAGGCTCAGGCTTTTTAAAAAAATCACCAAAACTTACTTAACTTCCTCAAGTAAACACATGTTAACATTATAGTTCCCAATATCCTATCTGACATTTCTGAGGATGACTCTCTGCTAAGCCAATAATTACCTAACTTCAGTGGATAAATAAACAATATTAGCATTTAAACTTCCAACCTTAAAAAGCAATGACATTTTCTCAAACTTGATGACTTGTACCTGATGATATGGCTAACCTAACCACATCTAGACTTAATTAAAGAGTCACAAGCAATTATAATTTAAATATTGGCTTTCATAATCTGTTTGCTTGTAATTTTATACTTTGTCTATCGTTTTATGCTTTATTTGGTAATGGCCTTGTGATTTAAACAGTTTTAAAGAGGATGTTGCTATACCTAAACATTTGTTTCACTGGCTTTTCTTTGCAACTGTCTATTTTTTTTTTTTTGCCCTTATCCTTGATGATGTCTTTATTTTAACATTATTTATTGACCTACGCGATAGTGCTACAGCCCACAAAGGGCCCCAACTTTGATATAGTGGTGTGGCATTCATAGTCAAATGAGCCAGAGAACTATATTAGTTGTAGCATTGCTTCCATTAGAGGAAGGAAAAGTCTATTGCAATAACCCACATAAAAGTCCTCCAAGATTGGATGTGCCATTAACTACCCCATCTTGTAAAAAGAAAAAGAAACTAGCATCATGAAACCTTCATGCAGACACATAAAAAATGAATGAGTATTTCTAAGCATGAGAAGTCCACCTACTGATCCAAAACAAACAGGTGGCTCTAGTTCAAAAAACCTTACCCACATTTTTCCTAGAATGAACCGCCAAATGCTTCTGAATGTTCATAGCTTTGAAAAAGCATAAATGGTGGACCGTGGTCCAAGTCCAGACCAAGTCAATGTCCTATCTGGACCGCTGTGGTACTGCCATTTAGTAGCTGTTCTGCCCAGAGCTGTCCCTGCTGCCACTGTTAATCTCATTCTCACAGAGCCAATAGCAGGAGGCTGGACAGCTCTGGATGGAGGGCAGGGGTTACCCGAGTTAACAAGCAGGTGATTGGTTGCTAGGATGCAGGGCAGTCCTAGCAGTCAATTACCAGCTTTCAGCTTCCACCCTCTGGCCAAGCCTGCTGTGCCTCCCATCCTCCTTCCTGTCTGAGTAAAGTAGGACAGAAAAGGGGGGGTGATGTGAAGGGGGGCTGAGGACATTAATTGGATTGCTGAAAACTGTAATGGAGGGGTTTAGGACAGGGGGGAGCTCAGGACAGTCAAGGAGGGGGAGCTCAGGACAACTAAAGGGGGAAACTCAGGACAGTTAAGAGGGGAGCTTAGGACAGTAATGGGGGGCTGAGGACAGTAATGAAGAGGCTTAGGACAGTAATGTGGGGCTGAGGACATTAATGGGGTCACTAAGGACAGTAATAGCGGGGCCCAGGGCAGTAATGAGGGGCTCAGGAAAGTAATGGGGGCTGAGGAAGTTATTGGGGTCTCTAAGATCATTAATGAGGTCACTGAGGACTGTAATGTGGGGATCTGAATACTGTAATGGGGGGGCTGAGGACAATAATGTAGGGGGCTAAGGACAGTGATGTAAGGGGGGATTTTTATGTTAAGGGGAGTGACACTGGTGTGAAGAGGGGGCTGAGTATGCTGATGTGAGAACGGGATTGTGATATGAGGCTCAATTCTGATTTCTGCGTGCGTGTTTGCATGCGCACGTCGGAGATAGGGGAAGCCCATTTAGTTTAATGGGCTGCCCTATCCATGAGAAATGCAGGGAAAGAAGTTCCAACCTTTTTTTTTTATAAGCGTATCAAGCTGCATGGTGCTGCAGCACCATGTGATTTGGTGCATGCGAAAATGTTCTGTAGGTTCTGCACTGCTGATGTGTGGGAGTGCCATTAAGAATTAATAACACCCCCACACATCTGCTATAGTGCAGCACATTTCTCTGTGGGTTGGGATTACAATTTCACAGATGTTTCCCATCAACAGACATGTGAACCTACCTAAGAAGAGAGTGGGGTTGTGATCTGAAGGATTTGATTCATTGCACAAACATGCGATTCTGACCTCTGCTAGAAAACATTTTTACTGACTGGACCTCTGTGAATTTGATTTAAATACCCCTGGTATAGAATGTACATAAGACAAATCGAATGAAGAATATGTGTAACTGTAAGTATACACTGTATTTCAGCTTTTACTTAAGTGAAGGCAATAAAGCTTTTTTTTTGGTTCACTTTTTCTTTGTTGATCTGAGACTGATGGCGCTGTTCTGATTTTTTTTTTTTTTCCAACACAGACTCTTTATTTACAATAGTTGCATTTTTTTTTTTTTCTTTAACTTTTTTTTCTTTTTATTTGACATTAATAAATTATTAAATAAAAAATGTGTTCGGTTGTAAGAACTGTTGCTTCCTATTGTGTTCTTGTTTCTAATCTTTCCTATGAACTGAAATCAAGGCCAAAACTGTATTATTACAATATAGCTATACTATCTGCTTATGTTTATTTGTGGTTATTTGTGGTGTCTTTTTTTTATTTTTTTTTTAGAACTATTATTATTATTATCCTTGTTTTTTTTAACAAAACTTTGCATTTATTTGCATGAATATTTGAGATTTAGAATTCTGTGATGTTACAGTCTTACAAAAATATATCAAAAACTAGTTAAAATGGTATAAGTGAGCACTAAAAAGGGGATAGCAGTTAGCATAGAAGAAGGTGATAGGCCAACCTCATACACAAAAGAAAAAACGTAATTGTGCAGCACTCAAAGAAGTCAAATAAACTGTGAGTGCTAAAATATTGCCAAACTAGGTATACAACAAATATACAATTGCTCATAGAATACTTGAGTGTTACCCAGGACAAAATGTAAACAAATGAAAGTCAGCCTCCTATAAAATGCTATTTGTGCAGATATATGCCGCGTACACACGGTCGGACTTTCCGGCATACTTGGTCCGGCGGACCAGAGTGTGCCGGACAATCCGCCCGTGTGTGGGCGGCGGCGGACTTTTCCGGCGGACTTCTTCCCAAAAGCCCGCCGGACCTAGATTTGAAGCAAGTTTTAAATCTTTCCGTCGGACTCAGTTTCGGGCGGAAAGTCCGCTCGTGTGTGTGCTGGTCCGACGGAAAGGCCGCTCGTGTGTAGGCTGGTCCGACGGACCAGATACGACGCGAGGGCAGGGTATTGCATCTCGCGCTCGCTGCAATAGGAAAAACAAATTTTCCTATTGCGGCGAGCGCGGGGCATACCAGGCCCTTAGGTCTGGTATGGATTATAAAGGGAAGCCCCTACGCCGAAAAAGCGGCGTGGGGTCCCCCCTAAAATCCATACCAGACCCCGATCCGAGCACGCAGCCTGGCCGGTCAGGAAAGGGGGTGGGGACGAGCGAGCGCCCCCCCCTCCTGAACCGTACCAGGCCGCATGCCCTCAACATGGGGGGGTGGGTGCTTTGGGGGAGGGGGGCGCCCTGCGGCCCCCCCCACCTCAAAGCACCTTGTCCCCATGTTGATGAGGACAAGGGCCTCTTCCCGACAACCCTGGCCGTTGGTTGTCGGGGTCTGCGGGCGGGGGGCTTATCGGAATCTGGGAGCCCCCTTTAATAAGGGGGGCCCCAGATCCCGGCCCCCCACCCTATGTGAATGAGTATGGGGTACATGGTCCCCCTACCCCTTCACCTAGGGAAAAAATGTAAGTAATAAAACACACTACACAGGTTTTTAAAATATTTTATTAAACAGCTCCGGGGGTGGGGATCTTCCTCCGGCTTCGGGGGTCTTCTTCCGGCTTCGGGGGTCCCTCCGCTTCATCTTCTCCCGGCGTCCGGTTGATTCTTCTCCGCGTGTTCCAGTTCTTCGGCCGGCTCCTCTGCTGTGTTCAGGTAGCTCTCTTGCCAGCAGAGGTCCGGACTTCTGAGCTGCTGGGCTTCTTTTCTTCTCTTCTCTTCTCTTCTCTTTCTCTTCTCTTCTCTTCTCTTCTCTTCCCCCAGATGTTGACACGACGCTCTCTCCGGCTGGACTGGTCTCTGAGGGCTGCGTTGTGACTTATATAGGCGGAGACCCCGCCCCCTTTTGATGTCACAGTCCCTGGGCATGCAGGGACTGTGACGTTTTAGGGGGCGTGGTCGACCACGCCCCCTAAAACGTCACAGTCCCAGCATGTCCAGGGACTGTGACATCAAAAGGGGGCGGGGTCTCCGCCTATATAAGTCACAACGCAGCCCTCGGAGACCAGTCCAGCCGGAGAGAGCGTCGTGTCAACATCTGGGGGAAGAGAAGAGAAGAGAAGAGAAGAAGCCCAGCAGCTCAGAAGTCCGGACCTCTGCTGGCAAGAGAGCTACCTGAACACAGCAGAGGAGCCGGCCGAAGAACTGGAACACGCGGAGAAGAATCAATCGGACGCCGGGAGAAGATGAAGCGGAGGGACCCCCGAAGCCGGAAGAAGACCCCCGAAGCCGGAGGAAGATCCCCACCCCCGGAGCTGTTTAATAAAATATTTTAAAAACCTGTGTAGTGTGTTTTATTACTTACAATTTTTCCCTAGGTGAAGGGGTAGGGGGACCATGTACCCCATACTCATTCACATAGGGTGGAGGGCCAGGATCTGGGGGCCCCCTTATTAAAGGGGGCTCCCAGATTCCGATAAGCCCCCCGCCCGCAGACCCCGACAACCAACGGCCAGGGTTGTCGGGAAGAGGCCCTTGTCCTCATCAACATGGGGACAAGGTGCTTTGAGGTGGGGGGGGCCGCAGGGCGCCCCCCTCCCCCAAAGCACCCACCCCCCCCATGTTGAGGGCATGCGGCCTGGTACGGTTCAGGAGGGGGGGCGCTCGCTCGTCCCCACCCCCTTTCCTGACCGGCCAGGCTGCGTGCTCGGATCGGGGTCTGGTATGGATTTTAGGGGGGACCCCACGCCGTTTTTTCGGCGTAGGGGCTTCCCTTTATAATCCATACCAGACCTAAGGACCTGGTATGCCCCGCAACGGGGCTCGCAAGGTGTCAATCTCGCCGATAAAAGCGGCAAGATTGACATCCTTTACTAGTCCCGTCGCACCTGAGTCACGTTCAAAATGAACGGACTTGGCCGTGTGTGGGCAAGTCCGTTCATTCTGAAAGTCCGCCGGAACTCCGGCGAAAGTCCGTCGGAAAGACGGGCGGACTTAGCCCGCCGGAAAGTCCCGGCGTGTGTGGGCAAGTCCGTCCGTTTTAAAGTCCGGCGCACCTGGCGGACAAAGTCCGTCGGAAAGTGTGCCGGACCAAGTATGCCGGAAAGTCCGACCGTGTGTACGCGGCAATAGAGTTTTAAAATTAACATTAGTAACTTCCAGTCTTTTCCATCATAATGTGCATAATAAGTTCTCAAAGTGTAAAAGGCACTCCACTCTGTTACCAGTGTACAAAACCTCCACCTCCTCTATGCACTCACCATATGGCTAAAATACAATGGTGTGTATAATAGCTAATCCTGCCTCATCAGGTAATCCTCAATGCTCCAATTCTCAGGCAACAATATCGACCTCCTATGTAAGAAAGCTCATATCATGGAGCCCAGAGATAGAGTATATAGTGCAGTAATTTATTGCAAGTAAAATGGCTAATGCATATGAAATACCCCATGGAATATAAATCAAAAACCAGTCCTAGCTCATTCTGATGGCCGCTGATCTGACTAGGACATACATGAACACAATATGCACTGGGAGGGGCCTTTACGTGCTGACGTCATGCCGCCATTTCTGCTAGTCGGATCGACAGCCATCAGAGTGAGTCCGGACTGAATAAAGGAGGTGAAGGTTTTGCACACTGGTAACAGAGTGGAGTGCCTTTTACACTTTGGGAACTTATTATGCACATGATGATGGAGAAGACTGGAGGTTGCTACCTAGTTTGGCAATATTTTAGCAATTTAGTAGTCACTCACATTGTATTTGACTTTTTTGAGCACTGCACCATTACATTTTTTTCTTACAAAAATATATGATTGTTTGTTTTAAATTGTTTTGTTAAAGTGATATTAAAGTTTTTTGTATTGTTTTTGTTTAAAAATAAGAAACTTGGTATACTTACCTGCTCTGTGCAGGGGTTTTGCAGAGCCTCCTCTTCTTGGGTCCCTCAACGGCACTCCTTGCCCCTGCCCCCTACCGAGTGCCCCCACAGCAAGCAGCTTGCTATGGGGGGCACCCGAGCTGAGTCGCTGCTTTGTGTGTCCATTCAGACATGGAGCTAAGGCTTGGCCCCACCCCCTCCCTTTTCTAATTGGCTGACTGACTTTGACAGCAGTGGGAGCCAATGGCACCCGCTGCTCTCACAGCTAATAAGGAGGAAGAATCCCTGGACAGCCAAGGCTCTCATGCAACATCGCTGAATCGAGATGGGGCTCTGGTAAGTATAAAGGAGACTGGGGGGGAGCTGCACACAAAAAGTTTTTCACCTTAATGCATAGAATGCATTAAGATAAAAACCTTCTACCTTTAGAACCACTTTAACTAAATATAACATAACACTTTTATTTCGTCAGTGCCAATGTTCTTTACTTGTTAGGTCTGTTTTGTGTTAGATTTGGATCTTTGAACTATCCAAATTTTGATTTTATATTGTAATTTTTTCTACTTGTTAATTATATCTATAGACAAGTCCAGTCTATGTTAGTTTATGTTAGCTTTTATTGTGATATTGATTTTTTTTTTACTTTTATTTATTTTGTTTTAGTTTTTGGTTCACCCAAACCCATTCTTCATTCATAGTGCCTTCTGTACACACGTACACATAGACAAGTTAAGACCTCACTGGAAATGGTATTTTAATTGCAGCTATAAATCCTACGGTGTGATTCTTATTTTCAAAGCGATGTAACTTTTATTGTTTGGCAATAAAGTATCCTGATACCCATACTTATTTAAAGGTATTGCAAGGCCTGGGCAATATTTTTTTTTTTAATGTCCTCTCCATCTCTGATGGACAACTTTAGCTGTTTTTATATGATGGAATGTGTGTAGGTTGGATAACAATAAAACTATTAATGATACTGAGCATGAGACTGACATTTCAAATACCTGAGCTTATCATAATGATGCGCAAAATACAATAACCAATGAAATTCAGTAAACTGAAATCTACAATAATCCTTTAACGGATTGGATGCTATTGTTTATTGTATTCAACCTACAGCATTTAATCCAGTTAAGCATTCACTAAAATTACAACTTCTATAAATACCTGAATTCTCTCTTTATAATAGGTTCATGTAATCCCCAGTGCAACAATGCTCACAGAGGAAAAAGGAGGTTTTTTTTCTATTATTTAGGGAAAATGCAAGGATGACCTAATCGGGAGCTCCTTTATTGTGAAATAAGAAAGTTGGAGGTAGATCTCTCCCCAACCTGTATTGTTTTTCTGGAGTGGAGAAAAGTGAGATCACAGGGTTGGCTGTCCTGTCTCGAAGGGATGCATGGATTACAATACTGGTTTAACAAATTCCAAATCTTTTGTCAGGTTAAACAGTTTATATGCACAGTGGGGTCCATTTACTAAAATCTGGAGACTGCAAAATCTGGTGCAACTCTGCATGGTAGCCAATCAGTTTCTAACTTTAGCTTGTTCAATCAAAGGAGAAGTACAGCCAAAGTTAATTTGGTTGTACTTCTCCTATGGATCACAGGACTGCAATTCATTCTGCACTCCTGTGACCTGTTTTCAGCAGACAGCGGGCTGAAGCCCACTGTCAGCTGACATCACAGAGCCGGTCCAGGCTAGGGAACGATCGCAACCATATGGTCGGGATCCACCAAGATGCCTGAACTGGCACTGGCAGCGAGTTGCTGTGAGCCTGAGCCAGCCACTCCTGCCCCCTCCACAGCCAAGTGCTCCAGTGAGCTCTAGGAAATGAGCGTTCAGCAGTGTTTGACCACTGGGTTCCCAGCCTTAGAACCGGCGGGGAACAGATGCAGTATCAGACCGATAATACAGCCACCTAGGTAAGTATGATTTCTCAAAAAAAAAAGAAAAAAAACGTAACTTCTCTTTTAAGCTTTGACCTATAAACCCTGGAAACTGATTGGTTTCTATGCAGAGCTACACCAGATTTTTAACCCTCGGGTTTTAGTAAATCAACCCCAGTATGTGGCACACTAAAGTTGTAAGTGGATTTGTTTTATTGGGTTGTACCAATATGTCACTCATCATCAGGTACTGTCTTCTTTTTTTGTTCATAAAATACAAAGCTCTAGCATTGGCAAAGCCCTAACATTGGATGTGATCCTGATTTTCAACCCTGAAACTGCAAACAATAGCTAGAAAAGGAGAATCATACTTCATTTACTATTTACAGTCATGCAATGGGAAAGTTCACTAATGCATAGCACAAGCGCCATTTTCATAACTCTGCATTATTTGCTGATTTATTTTTAGTAAAATATTATGTTTCAATCCACTTGCATAATTAATTCAATTGACATTTGTTTGTAAAGTCCAGTGCATAAAGCTTATATTTTAGGTTATCTCTTCTTCTGGGTTGAATGTAGATCGTTGCTTTTAATGGAGAGAGGATACCATCATCTGCTCTTTAAACAACACTGCAGTACTTTATCTACACTGTACTGTACAAATCATTGATACATCATTGATACATTTACAGACTGCAGTGTGGAGCCTTCAGTATTGCTCAGAGTGTTCTGTGCATAATACTGCAGGATGGGAGGAGAGTTTGATCACATGAATTTCACAGGTCATGTGACTGGGTTCTCTTTCTCCTGGCACTTTTTTAAGAAAGGGGATTTGCTTGCGTTTAAATATTCCTTTCAAATGCTTTTTTTTGCAGCAGTATGAGACATTTATAAATGTTAATTGTGCCTAAGCAGTACCATGAATGATTTACAATTTGTCATGAATTCCTCCTGAAAAATATGGTGCCATCTTCACAGTGCAGAAGAGGGCAGGGTAAGTCAGTAATGGGGAAAACATCAGTTGTAGGGAGACCACATTGGTGACTGGTTGTACGTTGCGTGACATTTTTGGACACAGCATCCACTAAAAAATAATAAAAAATACCCCATAAAACAGTGAAATGTACAGAACAGATCCTTCCATGAAGTAGATAATTGTTAAGTAATTAATGCAATATAAATAAAAACCAAGGACATCATATACCTAATGTTAGCTGCATGCAGAATGCAAATAGGAAAAAAAAGAAAAATGTATTGTATGCTCTACAAAGAACAGAAAAAATGTAACCCCTCAGATGTTCTAGGACAGAGCTCCTTCTTGTGGATCCTGACTCCAATCTCAAAGTGAACGCATATATAAACACTATACCAACACAGAATATAATCTAATAAAGTCAACTAACCTTAAAAGACTGAATCCTGGATAAAGTAAAATCTGATATCAACCATTATCCCAAAGGATAGGATATTATCCCAAGGAAGAAGAATAAGTAAAGTAACCAAAATTGTCATCATATAAACAACTAAATTCTAAAGAAAATCTGACTAGTGGCATCCCAATAGAAATGATTATCTTCCAAGGCAACCCATTACCTATCCATTATTAGCCCATGGCATCATTATTAGGAGGAAATCCACGGAATCCCCTTGTGTATCATGGTGTGTAAATGTAGCGCTAATGTTGTGTACAATAAATATACAACCAAAGTGAATAATCAAATATGTATAAAGTGAATCATAATAAGTGAAAACATAAATGGATATTGAGACCGATATGATGGAAAATTCTAATAAAAGGGAAACTGGGGAGGAGTTTAGCGGTCGATTGGTGAGCGGTACAAAGTGTGCGAAACTTCTCCAACTCCGCACAGCGGTGCGAGCGTGAGACCAGAGTACCGAGCATCGGAGAGCACTGAGATCGCTCAGGTGTCGGTGTTGAAGGCAGATTCCCAATTCAAAAGTCGTGAGGGAAAGGAATTTGAAACGAGCACAATTTTTACGAAAAGTTGTTTGGTCCTTCTGTTCTGTTCACCCATGCTTCAGCCCAGCTGTTGTCCACCAGCCCTCTTGGATGTACCCTTTGTAACCTTTGGATAGTTTGGTTGGTTCGGTCATCTGTTCGTTGTGGATATCTATGCCTGAATGACTCGTTGCTGACACTCGGGTCCACCGGCTCTGGTAAGCGTATGCATTTTTTTTCTTTGAATGGATGATTTCTCATCTTGGAGGTTCCATACGTTTGTCCCATCAGCATTTTCGTTCTGTGAAACCACCATCTGTATACTCTGGACTTTGTGCTGTTTTCCCTTTTATTAGGATTTTCCATCATATCGGACTCAATATCCATTTATGTTTTCATTTATTATGATTCACTTTATACATATTTGATTATTCACTTTGATTGTATATTTATTGTACACAATATTAGCGCTACATTTACACACCACTTCACTTTGAATATTTGTCATATTCTTATGTAGCAGCTTTTTGATTTCTTTTTTGAAATTTCTTTCTCCTTTTTTGCACTAGTTAATGCAATATTTGCTTTACTTCACATTTCCCTTGTGTATCAAGGCCTGAAAGTGCAGCTTACACAGGAGCACTTAAGCTGGGTTCACACTGGAGAACGGAGCGGCCCACATGAGGAGTCCGGTGCGTCTACATTCACCGTTTCAGGTCCGATTTCAGTCCAAATGTTTGGCTAAATTTGGACCTGAAACAGACCTAAAGACGTACAGGGCCCCTGTGCAATTTGCACCCGAGCCGCTGCGGAGATGTGTGAACCGGCTCCATAGAGAGCCGGTCACAATCTACATCCAATTCGTAAAGTTGTGATCCCAGCCTTAAGCTATATTGCAGGACCACTAAAGTCCTCTATGAGAGTGGCTCTCCCATAGGAATGAATGGAGCCACAGTGTCTATTCACAGTAAGAAGAGAACCTGATAGGGACAATTTCCTTACAAAGACTAGATGATGCCAGGTAGGTCCATGAAGTGAAGATTACAGGTGTCCTAAAAGTGCAGTTGTCCTTTTACTACTTTAATGTGTTACTGACAGCAATGTAGTGTGTAGGTACATGTGTGCTGCCTTAGGCAGCCCTGCCACCTTAGGCAACTGCATGCATTGGAAATGCAAATCCTGCCCTGCATACAAGAGAAGTGGTATTGTGTAGTGTTCAAACATACTGAATAAGAAGAGATACTAAAAACTAAAGACAACTTACAAAACACGAGAAATGACACTGTGCCATGTCCACCATCCTGAGTTTCACACTCTGCTTCCTGCAAGAATAAGACAATTAGTAGACTTAAGGGGGGGGGGGGGGGGGTCAAGGAAAAGGAGAGAAGAAACAACATCGTCTGTATTGTTGTTTCTCATCATGTGTAAATCCATTTACGTGACAAAACACCTTAGTTATTTATCAGTTCTGTGTGTGAGGTATATAAAGCCCTTCAATTTGACTTGGGAAAGCTCGATGATTTAGTGCACATGGTCACTTGGGTCAGGAAAAATAGCCTTCTTCTATCACCCTACTCCTTCTTTGAGAAAATCCATTTAACCCTTTTCTGCTTAAAGAATGCTTTGGCAATTTGGTTTCTAGTGCGATATAGGACTATTACAGGTTGTCATCATGCAGCATTTTTATTCATATTACTATGGTAAGTGCAGTGCATGAATGCTTGAATGCTGCACAGCAGCACCTATTTTGTTCTGTATGCTGGTTATAGTTCTTAGTATCTTATTTTATCTGCATTGACACTGCAAAGCAACTTTTGTTATGGGGTGCTGGGTGTAATTCTCAGAATCTGTTTTTATTCTCTATGTATAGATGCTACACAGTAGCAGTTCCCTGGTTCTCTATGTTGGGTGTGTGGTAATATACAATATTTCCATGGAAACTGCATAGTATCACTCTCCTGCATCCTAGATAATTTTTAACTTAATTTCTTATTCAGTATGTCCAACTTCCAATATCCTCTATGTGACTCTCAGTAACTCACTAACAGCTGGTCTTAATCTGTATGTAACTGGGCAATAATATGGATCATTTCTTCCATATATATAGTTACAAGAGTATCATTGAAAGGTTTCAGCATATAAAGTTATAATGCAGACTTGTTTCTCAAGCAGGGAGCTCAAAAGTTTGGTACGCACAGCAGTTGAATAAGAAGTTACCACTAAATGATCAAATAAGGCAACTAATACTAGAAGCATATTTATAAAGCAGTGGATGTAACTTTCACCAAACTTTCACAAAATATTCACTGGTGCTAAATCAACCCCTATAATTTGAAACATATGCACCTGAAAAAATCACCTGCAGTAAACATTTGGTGAACATCAGATTTTCCATTTTATAAACATTTCCAAAGTGAATAAACATTTTTTTGCAGGCAATTTTTATTTGATAGAGTTAAATCAGCCACAGTGATTTGAAACATTTTAGCAGTTTGGTTAATTGAGATTTAACATTGAACGTTTTATTCTATGACTGTGGCTCCCAGACCCACACCTACCAGATGGTCGAACCTAGGCTTCCAGGTCCTTAGAAAATCCGTCTTATTGCATATCACTAATCAGTTATATCTGATGTGTGAAGCCTAAGATGGTATTGGTCAACTCTATTCTGAACATTTTCTGGATCAGCAATATCTTCCCTTCATGACCTGCTGCTGAGCCTGTTAAGATGTTTTGTGGTGTCCAGATTAAGCATATAGGAAGCACGGATACCTAGGCCAGAACTCACATAAATTGCATGTGTTCTATGCTCCACATATGCACCTCGTTCCATATATTTAGAGTAATTATCAGCATTAGTTTTACTATGGAATACTACCTAACATATAGAATTATACTGTTCTTGATCATCTGTTAATCAAATTACAGATCTGATGAAGTGACAATAGTCCACGTATCTAGTTGAGAAGTTATCCGTGATCAATTATCCGATTGCGATCTCCTTTGTTTGGGGATCATTGTCTTGGATTGTTACATGGATTGTTATCGTGTTTTTAACCTGTAACTGCCAATTACGTTTGTATTAATAAACTCTTGTAGTACTTTTATACACCTGCCTACACAATTGAATGCATTTGCTTCACTGTACTGAGATAGTCCAATCTACCCATTTTCCTTGGGTAGCTTGGTTGGGGACCAAGCTCCCGATCCCTTTATTTCCAAATTCTGGAGATGGTACATACTATGATTTTTTTACCTTCATTACTGATTACAGAGGCTACCCCTATTTCTCTATATACTTAGACTGAGTAGAATATAGTATGTTGGGTAGTTTTCCTAAATATTTTAAGAGGGGTAAGTGAAATTCATCACTCTAGTCATGATTTGAACTTTGTTGAATCAGTTGTTTATAATATGCTGAAGGCTATGACATATATGGATGTACAGAACTTTCTACCTTTCATGGCGAAGATACTGGCAAGAATTTCCACTGCCGCTTTGTCTGAACAGATGATTTGATAAACACTGATGTCAGGCTGATACTATCTAAACCTTCTTGTGGTCCCATTCAGTGGCATTATGGACTGAATGATCCAAGTAACTGTTCTATTGAAGGCAATGAGGGGTCAGCCTACAGCAAATTACAACAGCAAATTGCGGCTGACAAACGTTTCATTTTGGACATGTGATAAAAATTGCTAAAACTGAACAATTCATCTTTAAAAAGGAAACCCCTGAGCCTGGAAAGAGAAAACCTTGGACTTATTTGGATTGGAGCTCCCAGAACATAATCAGTGAGATGGTGAGAGATGTGATAAAGTCAGACCAAAGACTGGACTGTGACACCAGCTCGTCTTTGCACAATATTTAAGATCTTGATATGATATACTGAAGAAACTGCAAGCTTTGAAATGAGGCCTAACAGCCAGGGGCGTCGCTAGGGGGTGGCTTTTGGGGCCTTTCCCCCCGAATTTGGGGCCAATAGCCCAGAGTCTCTGCAGGGGTCCCCAAAGGGGAGGGGAGGCTCTCTGGGGACCCTTATGTAAGTGGGGGGCTCTCTGGGGACCCTGATGCAAGAAAGAGGCTCTCTGGGGACTCTGATTTTAAGGCAGAGGCTCTCTAAGGACCCAGATTTAAGGGGGAGGCTCTCTGGGGACCCTAATGTAAGGGGGGCTCTTTGGGAACCCTGCTGTAAATGGGGGGTCCTCTGGGTACCCTGATGTAAGTGGGGGCTCTCTGGGGATATATATACACACACACGTATATTACTGTATATACATGTGTGTGCCCGCCCAAGCGTATGACTTTCTTTACTATGCTGCTATGGGCTCTAGCCCCAGATCTTTTGTAGACCTAGCAACGCTCCTGCTAATAGCTATGTTGGCCGATTTATGTAGGATATTATATTATACAGTATATGTGTACACATACAGCACAATGTTGACATATTGACCAGGCCAGAATTCAGTTGATAATGGTTGAGTTGCAAACTCAATTTTAACATATCAAAGGGACAGCTGATGACCCTTTAATGTGTTGATCTTATGCAAGTCTACCTAGGTATGCGAGATATGGCCTGTTAATCTAATTGAACATTTCAAAGGGTACATTGTTTACATACTTAAGGATAATAAAGGACCATAGAAGAAGTATTTATTGATGGCAATTACAAGTAGAGTCTTTTCACTTTGATTAACAATAAGATCAAATAGTATTTTGGGTTGACAGAACCCCCCCAGTGTACTAGTTTTATAGGTGGGCAATTCAAGCTGGCAGTCAATCTTTTCATTCTCCATGAAGGCGACAGAAGGAACTAGGTTCTCTGAAGGCGTTTGAAGGCTGTACAAATAGCCTGTCACCTTTTTTATACTTACTCTGTTGGATTTTGTCATCTGTTGCAAGTATCTTATGGACTTTGTTCTGTCTGAAGTTTCAATAAATGCATCTCTCTGGAAGAATCGGGTTGCTGTGGGAAATCACTCACATTATAATAATAACTAAATAATTATCATCTACCCACAACTATATCACTATATCACTATACTACTATATCACTACATGTGGGACTTGCTTTCTTTTTAAAAAAAACGCCTCTCCTAAAATATAGAATCTTTTCAAATGTGAACTAAAACCTAGGTACTGCCTTTAAAATCAAACATTGAGAGCTAGAGTATGCTCTTATAAGACTTGAATAGACATTCAGTTTCAGGAACTGTCATACCAGTGACTATGGTTCTAGTATTGAAACAAAAAAGTTTTACACTGAATTTCACAGAAATTGGAACGTGTGTTTGTACTTTGTGGTATAACAATATAAAAGGTAGCCATTTAGGCTAACTAGGACTCCCCAGATTTGACATTTTGATGGAGCCCCCTTAAAGAGAACTAGACCCAACCGAGTTTATGCAAGAATTTGGATATTTAATCCTAAATTATCATAATTGCGCGTGACTGCTTATGAAAGAATTAAATTTCCCCCTCATTTAGCTTTATTTATGCTTCAGCATAAGAATTAGAGGTCCAAGGTCACCTGAAATACAACCTGTGTTTTGCTCAGGCAGAGTTTGCTTTAAGACCCTGTCAGTTCCCTAAAACATCCAAACAGTTGGTCCTTGCAATGGCAGGCTATATTTTCTACCTTTCTTTCATTCCAGTGAGTGGCCTCCATTCATCTCTTATACTTCTGAAAGTGTTGGATGCTGTGGAGTCTGATGGAGGTTGCAGCCCTGGAATGGAGGGGAGGTATTGGACACCGGACTACTGGTTAATATAATCCCTATTCTATTGCAGGGAATATTGGATTTTTATTTTTTTTTCATTAAGCTCACAGGGTTTTTTATGCCTTCAACACCAGCAAGATATAATCACATTTGTTCACCCTACTCTTGAAAAATATAAATATTTTTTAATTGCCATAAAATCATTTTCTTGAAGACCATTAAGGGACAAATAAATTTTGAAAAGAGTTAAACTGCCTTCAGGAGAAATGGACACTGGCAACAAAAAAGCAGTTGATTGGAACAGGAAAAATCCAGTCACAATCATTATGCCTTTTTGAAGTAAAGTAGTACCAAGAGCATGGAAAAGCTTACTTTATCATCCAATATGGGACAGAGGAATTCTGAGAATTCTTAGAATGATATAACATTCAACAGAGGGGTGGGCAATGCAGCAACAAAAGCTAATAGACCCAATGCAGCAACAACAGCCTAAACCAGACAATAGAGGGAAAGGTCCTTTTGGTGAGCCAGAGCTGAACATAGGGATGGGATAACAATGTCCTGATTGAGGGGAAGAACAGAAGCTAAAAACTTCAATTTTTAGGATTTATGAGTGTTGCGCTACACTACAGTATATATTCTTTATTTTTATTGAACAGAAACTACCTTGGCCAAAAAAAAGTCCTTGGCCTCTATACCACCTTGCAAGGGATACTTGCAAGATACGGATGATGGCAAGAAACACCACCCTGTGGAAGAAACTAGGGAGAAGTAGGTCTCAAATGATGATTTTTGAACCAAGGAGAAAAACAGATTCAAATCTCACAAACTGACATGGAAATGAACAGGTATAACAGACCAAATCAAGGAGAGATAGATCAACAGTTTCCAAAACACGATAGATAGAATTTGGTTCTTAAAGAGCTAAATGCTGGTCCAGAACCAGCTATAGGAAAGTGAGCATTTATTCCATGGAGAAACTTCTAGGGTGGAAGCAAAATCTGCTTTCCATATCCAATTATAGAACTTACAGGAACGTAGCCTTCTACCTGTTAGTATCATACTGTAAGAAGCACACATTTAAAGATGCCCTCCTCCTGTAGAACTTGTGCATCAACAGCTATGCCATTAAAGCCAGCAACGGTGAAGTAAGATAACACAATGATCTGACAAAGCCACAGAACATCTGCCATGAGTCTTACTAGGTAAACATACCACATCCACATCAAAATGGATCACCAAGAAGCCAAAAATGCCACAGATCCTTCCAAAGGGATATCTTATAGTCTGCAAACAAGTTTTTGCTGACAGCACGAGTAAGTGAGACCTAAATCTACTGAACATTTCTAGTCATGCGCATGGAACCCCAGACTAATAACATAGATCACATCTTAACCTGCTGATTTTATTAATTTTCAGTGAAAGGTTGACCAGTTTAGAAGAGCACCCAATTTAGAAAGGTGCTGGAGACGATTTAAGTATGCTGGCCTCTCTTAAAAGTAGGGGGTAAGATAAACCCAACATTTTTGACCAACTGGGGAGGCAATCTCTCATCAAAGATCATTTTTAAATTTGCATTGTTGACCTTTTACTCCTTGACAAGTAATATGAATGCCAAGAAGCTTTTAAAAATATAATTTCTACAAAAACAGTAATGTTGGTATCAAGTTTTTTTTGTTCCAAATAGTAATGTTGTTATCAAGTTTAATGGTTAGACCATTAGGGCACATTGGGAAAGCTGTAGCAAAAAAAAAAAAAAAAGCAGATGTTACCCATCATACTTGTAGTTAATGGTGTTGAGGGACTATCTTTCTTTCTTCAGTCTTATATTTTTTTCTATTTTGATTGTTTGATCCTGCCAATAAATGACTTCCACGTCGACAGCGTCTGTGCCTCTGCATGAACAACATTGTCATTTGTCCATCTAGGATGCATGGACTGCTGATTAACTGTTTGTGACTAGTCTATAGTTTTCTATACCACCTTGCTTGCTCATAGAAGACGGTGCAACACAGAGCCTGAAAGCTGAGCAAAAAGCACAGTTTTCTTTGCCAAATAAAGTTAGTTTATACAAAACTGTGACGTACATAGTAGTATAGTGAAGTGATTTGTGTACATTGCTAGGTAGGGTTTAGTCATGCTTTGTATTAGATAATTTTATTTTCGATAACAAAATCTTTCATTAATTTACCAAATAATTCTTTATGTGTTCACATATTCTCAATATCATTCCTAACCTAAATAAATATTATTTGCTGTAATACGTTCCCTGTGCAGAAAATTCTATATTTTTGTGTTTTTCAAAATCCCAATTTATTTAAGCTGTTGTTATTAAAACATGATCAAAATCCTGTCAAATTTGATAAGATCACTGTCCTCAGATGTTCAATAGTTTGTATATTGTTTATCATATATGGCTCACTTGGAGGATTAAGAACAGCCTGCAGATTTGTAAGTTGCTTGATAAAATATTAATCTTGTGATTCCCAGCTAAACCTCTTTTAATATTTTAAATTACCTTTTTAATCTCAAGTTAACCTGGTATCAAAAACTTCAGAACTAGAAAACGTTATGTATATTGAAAAAAGGAGTCATTATTTTCTACAAAAACAAATGATTTGATTTAAAGGGAAACTATTGTGGATTCTGAATGCAGTGTCTTGCAAAAGTATTCACCCCCTTGGCATTTTTTGTGTTTTGTTGCCTCACAACCTGGAATTAACATGGATTGTTTGGGGATTTGCATCATTTTAATTTACAGAACATGCCCACAACTTTGAAGATGTTTTTCTTTTTTTTTTTTTTATTGTGAAGCAAACAACAAATAGGACAAAATAACAGAAAAAGTCAATGTGCATATCTATTCACCCCCTAAAGTCAATACTCTGTAGAGCCACCTTTTGCGGCTATGACAGCTCCAAGTCGCTTTGGATAAGTCTCTATGAGCTTGCCACATCTTACCACTGGGATTTTTGCCCATTCCTCCTTGCAAAACTGCTCCAGCTCCTCCAAGTTGGATGGTTTGCGATTGTGAACAGCAATCTTTAAGTCTGACCACAGATTTTCTGTTGGATTGAGGTCTGGACTTTGACTAGACCATTCCAACACATTTACATGTTTCCCCTTAAACCACTCAAGTGTTGCTTTAGCAGTGTGTTTGGGGTCGTTGTCCTGCTGGAAGGTGAACCTCCGTCCTAGCCTCAAATCACACACAGAGTTGTACAGGTATTGCTCAAGAATATCCCTGTATTTAGCACCATCCATCTTTCCCTCAACTCCGACCATTTTCTCAGTCCCGACTGCTGAAAAACATCCCCACAGCATGATGCTGCCACCACCATGTTTCACTGTGGGGATGGTGTTGTTCGGATGATGCGATGTGTTGGGTTTGAGCCAGACATAGCGTTTTCTTTGATGGCCAAAAGGTTCAATTTTAGTCTCATCAGACCAGAGCACCTTCCTCCATACATTTTGGGAGTCTCCCACATGCCTTTTCGCAAACTCAAAACGTGCCATTTTCTTTTTTGCTGAAAGTAATGGCTTTCTTCTGGCCACTCTGCCATAAAGCCCAGCTCTATGGAGCGTACGGCTTATTGTCGTCCTATGTACAGATACTCCAGTCTCTGCTGTGGAACTCTGCAGCTCCTCCAGGATTACCTTAGGTCTCTGTGCTGCCTCCCTGATTAATGCCCTCCTTGCCCAGTCCGGGAGTTTTGGTGGGCGGCCGTCTCTTGGCAGGTTTGCTGTTGTGCAATGTTCTTTCCTTTTGGTTATGATAGATTTGATGGTGCTCCTATGGATCATCAAAGATTTGGATTTTTTTATAACCTAACCCTGACTTGTACTTCTCAACACTTTGTCCCTTACTTTTTTGGAGAGTTCCTTGGTCTTCATTGCAGTGTTTGGTTTGTGGTGCCTCTTGCTTAGGTGTTGCAGCCTCTGGGGCCTTTCAAAAAGGTGTGTATATGTAATGATAGACCATGTGACACTTAGATTGCACACAGGTGGATATCATTTCACTAATTATGTGACTTCTGAAGGTAATTGGTTGCACCAGAGCTTTTCATAGGCTTCATAACAAAGGGGGTGAATACATACGCACAAGCCAATTATCAGTTTTTTATTTCTGAAAAATAGTTTTATGTATATATCATTCTAATTTTACTTCAACTCAGACTATTGTGTTCTGATCCATCACATATAATTCAGATTAAAAAAACATTGAACTAAAGGCTGTAATATAACAAAATAGGTAAAAAGCCAGGCAGGGGGTGAATACTTTTGCAAAGCACTGTATGTGAACACTTTGAGATTCTATTCTAATATTTACCTGAAATAATGTTTTTTGACACATCTTTTGAATTTTTACTTACTGATTGTTTAATTTTTGTGATTACTTGAAACAAAGCTTTGTTAAAGCCCAACTCCACTTTTCAGATGGGTTTTAAAAATATGATATCCAGCAGCATAAAAAACAGCTTTTGCTGCAATACTTAAAAGAGAAGTATGGGATTTTTTCTTTCTTCAGTATTATACTTTCCTTGGTGGATGCAGCATCGGTCCGATGCTGCATCTGTCCACCAGAGCCTCTACACCGAGCGATCAAACACCGCCGATGGCTCGGTTCTCACAACTTCCCGAGCAGAGAGCTGCTGACTGTCAATCAGCAGCTCTCCACTCTGCTTCCTCCACGCTTACTGGAGCGCTGAGCTGTGGAGGAGAGTGGCCGTCTCAGGCTCTCAGCGGCTCCCCGAGAGCCTGAGACTGGTGTCAGTCCAGGCACCTGGCAGATCCAGACTTCCATTGGTGCCTAGACTGATTGCTGTGATGTCAGCAAAGCGCAGACTTCAGTCCGCTCTCTGCTGAAAATGGGTCACTGGAGTGCAAAACTAATTGCACTCCTGTGACCCATAGGAGATGCCCAGCCAGACTAGCTTTGGCTGGACTTCTCCTTTAACTTCTCTTTGGCATTGTCACCTGCTGATTCACCAACTTTTTGTAAAACCTTCATCATTCCACCCTCTCAAGCCCCCCTGCCTAATTATCCTATGACAGTCACTGTTTTCCTCTTATGGGCAAACAATCGAGCTGTACGAGGAGATGGTAGTGGAGGGCAGAATGCCTCCGTCACTGAGGGAGGGGATGATCACGATTTTTGTATAAGCGGAAGGGGTCTACAAAATCCTCACCAAGGTCCTGGCCAACAGGCTGAAGTCTGTCATCGGACAGATCATCCACCCGGATCAGACTTGCGGCATTCCTGGTCGCAGGATTGCGGACAGCCGTGCGCTTGTCCGGGACACGGTCCAGTACATTCATGGCCGCCGCGTGCACGCGGCTCTGGTCAGTCTTGACCAGGAGAAGGCCTTTGACCGTGTCTCCCAAGAGTTTATGTGCAGAGCTCTGCGCAGGTTTGGTCTTGGGGAAATGTTTTGTTCGTATGTGAATGTAATGTACACTGACATTTCTAGTTTGGTGCTGGTAAATGGCTGGAAAATTGACCCCTTTCCAATTTTGTCTGGGGTCAGACAAGGCTGCCCTCTCTCACCTCTGCTTTTTGTTTGTTGTATAGAGCTCTTCGCCCGAAGCATCAGACGGAACCCAGAGATCAGAGGGATCACCGCACCAGGACCGGACAGACGGGAGGTCAAGTGCTTCACTCTACATTGGACGACGTGACGGTGTTCTGTCGGGTTGAGGTGAGGACTCACTTGCTCATCCATGTCTTTATGGACCTTGTTTTGCAAACAAATCATTTGGTGGAGGGGGGGATTATTGTTTGGGGTTGTTTTTCAGTGGTTGGGCTTGGCCCCTTAGATCCAGTGAAGGGAAATCTTAAAGCGGAGTTCCGCCATTTTTTTTTTTAAGTCAGCAGCTACAAATACTGCAGCTGCTGACTTTTAAAATATGGACACTTACCTGTCCAGGGCGCCCATGATGTCGGAACCTGAAGCCTCTATATCTCGGCTGTCGGGTGCTCCCACCACCATCCTCGTTAAGGGAATCAGGAAGTGAAGCCTTGCAGCTTCACTTCCTGGTTTCCTACTGCGCATGCGTGACTTGCGCTGTGCTATCCCACTGGTCCCTGCTGTTTTCTGGGACCCGTGTGTCTCCCAGAATCCAGCGGGGGGGCAGGAAGTGGCATAGATACCCGCGGGTGACTCGGGTATCTATGCCCGGCAGTGGGAGCAAAATACCTGTATTAGACAGATATTTGCTCCCCCCTTCGCCCTGAAAGGTGCCAAATGTGATACCAGAGGGGGGGGAACCGGAAAAGCAGAAGTTCCATTTTTGGGTGGAACTCTGCTTTAAGGCATTAGCATACCAAGATATTTTAGATAATTTCATGCTCCCAACTTTATGGGAAGAGTTTGGGGATGGCCCCTTCCTGTTCCAACATGACTGCGCACCAGTGCACAAACAAGGTCCATAAAGACATGGATGAGTGCATTTGGGGTGGAGGAACTTGACTGGCCTGCATAGAGTCCTGACCTCAATCCGACAGAACACCTTTGGGATGAATTAGAGCGGAGACTATGAGCCAGGCCTTCTCATGCACATCAGTGCCTGACCTCACATATGCGCTTCTGGAAGAATGGTCAAAAATTCCCATAGACACACTCCTAAAATTGCTGATTTTGTGTATTGTGTTAACCCACATGCAGCCACTTGATTTTCAATTAGTTTCCAACTCACAAAAAAGGACATGCAGCATTTTTTTCTGACACAGCACTCTACAATGCACAATAATCTGTCACCATCAGTTTTTGTACGCTGCAATCAGGTCTGGACTGGTCATAGGGCACACCGAGTGTTTGCCCGGTGGGTGCCGGGGGCCGCCAGGCCGCATGTCTGGCTGTGAAATGCAGGGATGGCCGTGGTTTCCGAGTCCGACATGGAGGGCTGGCCACGGGTTCCGACATGCAGGGCCGGCTGTTCTGCATATGTTGGTTGTGGTGGGAGGAGCGGAGGCATTCTCCGCCTACCAAGCCCTTCCATGGCAACCTAGGCCACCACTAAACACAGAGTCCCTGTTCGCGCATGCGCCCCGCAGCCAACGGGCCAGGTGAGAGGGAGGGACAGAGAAGCCTGCAAGTAAAAGCCGGCCAGGTGCTGCGGCCGCCTATAGGGAAAGAATTGAGGCTGATGTATGCCCACCTCCTTTCCCGCCAGTGAAGAGGTCTGATCTGCATGCTCCAGGGCAGGCCAGAGAACGCTCCTAATGGTAATTTAGTAACTCAGTAACTGCAGGCTAATTAGTGCTTTGCTTAACCACTTCAGCCCTGGAAGATTTTACCCCCCACTTTTTGCGATTCGGCACTGCGTCGCTTTAACTGACAATTGCGCGGTCGTGCAACGTTGCACCCAAACAAAATTGACGTCCTTTTTTCCCACAAATAGAGCTTTCTTTTGGTGGTATTTGATCATTTATTTTTTGCGCTATTAACAAAAAAAGAGCGACAATTTTGAATAAAACACAATATTTTGTACTTTTTGCTATAATAAATATTCCCATTTTTTTTTTAACTATTTTTTTCTTAGTTTAGGCCGATATGTACTCTTCTACATATTTTTGGTAAAAAAAAATGCAATAAGTGTATATTGATTAGTTTGCGCAAAAGTTATAGCGTCTACAAACTATGGGATAGATTTATAGCATTTTTATTATTATTATTATTATTATTTTTTACTAGTAATGGTGGCGATCTGAAATTTTTATCGTGACTTAGTCACAAAGTTAGTCATTACGCAGTATTCACAAAGCCAGTTACTTTCAGGTATTGGGGCTGATCTGAGGTGTGATGGTTCAAAGCTCAGTTTATTTCTTACTATTATTCAAGTTGTTTTAAAGCATTTACTTAACTATAAAGATTCCTTTCCGTGTGAAGTTGACAATATTTTTGTTTTTTTTATGTATTTCCTCTTGTGCTGCTTCATACTACTTTCAGGACTCCACCATCAAAACCTGAGTTAAAGTAGTCAAATCCACACATCCTGGAACCCCACATCCTGCCATCAACAGCCCCACGAACACCCCCCCACCCCCCGGGCTGTTGAGTCTAAAATGCCCGGGCCTATTTTTTGCCCCAGTCTGGGCATGGCTGCAATACATATACCCCTATGTACACCAGAGATTAATTGTTTTAGAGCCTATGGGTGTCATTTAAAATTAACAGTTATGCAACATGCCAACACACTTATAGGGCGTACACACGGTCGGACTTTGTTCGGACATTCCGACAACAAAATCCTAGGATTTTTTCCGACAGATGTTGGCTCAAACTTGTTTTGCCTACACACGGTTGCACAAAGTTGTCGGAAAATCTGATCGTTCTAAACGCGGTGACGTAAAACACGTACGTCTGGACTATAAACGGGGCAGTGGTCAATAGCTTTCATCTCTTTATTTATTCTGAGCATGCGTGGCACTTTGTCCGTCGGATTTGTGTACACACGATCAGAATTTTGTTGTCGGAAAATTTTATCTCCTGCTCTCCAACTTTGTGTGTCGGAAAATCCGATGGAAAATGTCCGATGGAGCCCACACACGATCGGAATTTCCGACAACACGCTCTGATCGGACATTTTCCATCGGAGAATCCGACCGTGTGTACGGGGCATTAATGTGTTAACGTAACACAAAATGCAAAAATGTGTTTCGACTATCGAGTTTTTGGACATAAGAGATATGTAAAATCTCTTTTGCCAAAAAAAAACATTCCAGGCACATTTTTAGGGGTGTATTTTTCCACTTGCATCCAGACACAGAAATCAGATCATTCCCCGGGCTTGTTTTTGTTGTTTTTATTAGGGATAACAGCTTGGGTGGGGTAGAGGGTTATGGGATGCCCAGCTTGACTGAAAGAACAGATGCGTACAACTTCCTGCCTATGTACAGAAAAAAGATCCTGGATTGTTCGCCCTGGATGCAATTAAAGTATGTCTCTAAGGATCAGTAGCAAAAGTCCCTTACGGACTGGGAGCTATTATGCCCCTTTGGAAAATAGCACAAAATTTTGCAAAACTGCATGCAGAAGTATCTCCTCTCCTCTGTAGAGCTGCTCCCAAATCCACTGCCTTCATGTACTACCAGCCCTCCTGGCTGATTGTCTACCATTCCACCTCACTGTTCCGAAGATCTCCCAGGACAAGGGATAAAAGGGTTAAGCACAATTGTGTCCTTTGAAAGCATGCTACATGTGACAGTCACTCCCCTTGTGAAGCCCTGGGTGTGCTGATGTACTTACTCTGTCCTCCTTGCTCCCTGCTACTCTTAGGTAAGATTCCTTCTCAAACCGGATGCTGAAAGGATACTTCCCAGCCAGTCTAAGCACAGCCTGGAGGCAAAGTCCCCCAAGACCTTGGGGACCCCTTCTAGACAACCAACAGTCTCCTAAGCACTCCATCTTCCACTAGACTCTCCTGGTGGCATGGCTCCACCATATTTAAGGGCTGACCTAGCCACCCTGCCAGGACATTCTGTCTGGGGATTGGCCAAGTACCCCCAAGTATGCAAATCAGACTTTCAGAAGCTTCTACAAGCTTCTAGATCCAGGGGGGTGTACCAGAGACCTGAATCTGTAGAGCCATCCAGCCTGACCTGTAGTACCCCAAACCAATTACAGACTCACACAATTTTCCATGAGTCATAAGCTTAAATTTACCTACACTAACACTAGTAACACACTAGAGGGTGCTACACTATAAAAATAACTGCTTGCTATTCATCCTGTGAAACTGCATGTACTTTCCTTCTGTGAAAATGGGGAGAAAATAAAATGCTACCAGGCTATTTTCTAGACTAGATGCAGCTGTAGAGTATAGGAAATAATTATGTATTTACTATGATTGTCGGCTCCATCAAATGGCCATAATGACTGAAGGCATCGTGTGCCATACTGTGCAAACATGCTGTGCATACTTGCACCTGAAGCCAAGAACCCACACACAGCAAAATATAGTTCCTTTCTAAACTCATGAGCTATACTGTATGATTATTATTTTTTTCCAGTAAAGCAGATATGGATAATCTGGAAACAATGTTCCAGCTTCATCTGTTGACTAAAAAAGGAATATATAGAACATTACTGTGCTATATTTCATAATTAGCTGGTTTAGAGTTGTTCTAAAGTTTAAAGTTTTTGTTTTTTTTAACTTAATGCATTCTCTGCATTAAAGTATAAAACCTTCAGTGCGCTGCTCCCCCCCACCCCTCCCTTATACTTACCTGGGTCCGAATCGCGATATAGTGGTGTGCACGAGAGCAGCGGCTCTCTTGGCTCTCTCTCTCCTTATTGGATAGAGAGGCAGCAGTGGGAGCCATTGGCTCACAGCCAGTGAGATGGAAGCGGGGGGCGGGGCCACGCCTTGCTCTGTGTATCAATGGCTCAGGAGTGAGCATGCACGAGTGCCCCCATAGCAAGCGAATTGCACCAGCGAGGGACCCAGGAAGAGCAGGATTGGGGCTGCTCAGAACAGGTAAGTATAACATGTTTGTCATTTAGAAAAAATAAAATGTAAAGCTCTGCAAACACTTTGTGTCCTGAAAATGTGTCCTGACATTAAAAAGGGTTCTTTATATATACATACACATATATATATATATATATATATATATATATATATATATATATATATATATATATATATACATACACAGACATTTTTATATCAAAATTAATATTTTACAATAAAAATATCACTGTTACACAATTAATTAGATATTTAAAACTATATATAATACTTTATTACTTCTTGTTAAACTGCTATTTTATAACTGTGGCACTGACCTCTTTGAATAATTTTGCTTAAACCTCAATATGTTTTAAAAAGTAAAGCAAATTGTGCGTTCATTTGTTAATCAAAATGCTTCAGAAGCACCCTTTCCATATTATTAATTCCAAGGCCACAACCAAGAATAAAAGCTATTTAGTATTATTGCAAATTGTGTCTAGTTTTGATATGCAGTTAAACTGATAATTTAGTGTCTGGACATTCTCAGCATGATGAATGCAAATGAATTCTGACATCAATTTTATTTTCTTAATTTTTCCTCTAACTTGTTTTTAGGAAAGAAAAAAAGAGAAATAAAAAAAAAAAAAAAAGGATAAAGCTATTATTATTGGTAAGCTGTTGCTCTCCTACCAATATTTGCCTAAATTCAAAACAATGAGTCCCCACTGTCTACCTTTGATTTTTAACAAATATCTTTTCAAAAGTATGGCTCAGAGCCATTTAATCACGAATGGAGCCTGAAGCTTTTTTTTTAATACCCACAAGTTAGCCAAAGCCCTCAACAGCAACTGCAGGTAAAAAATACTAGCAATTACACAAGTGGAGGATTTAACCCAATTTATAATATTAACAAACAGAGGGAGAGGATGTATTATTTTTCATTAAATCAAGAAGACCAAAATGTGCTGCCTTGTGGGGAAAATATTTTCCATCCATGATGTGGTCCAAAGAAAAAAAAAATGTAAAGACTGGTTGGTTTATTGTGAGCAAAGTGAGAACATTCTGATTGGATTCATGCAGAGACAGGAATGGATAGCAATCTTTGAAGAAAGACCATTTCAATTGTGGAAATAGAGGGCACATGTAAATCAGAAGAGAGGTTAAAATGCTCCGTATATGGATATGAAGTGATAGCTTTACCTGACCAGAAAAGTCCATTATTTGTCTATTTCTTTGTTTAGAAGACACATGATGCTAGAAAACAGTCCAACAAAAAGGAGAAAACAAACATTAAGAGCAAAAGATTTACACTTTGAATGCTGAAAAGATTATTGTGCTGTTATATCGATATTTAACAGCATCCACCTTGCCCTTGATTACTTTGAATGCATTTTTCAGCAAATGATGCATAAGTAGTGCATCAGGAGGTGCTTATTGTCTTCAGAACAGTTATTTCCTTGAACAGAGAAAAAGAAAAGCAATGTTTTAGATTTACCAGCACATATATATCTACATATGTACAGTATATTCATTTTTTTTTTACTTGCCTTCAACAGGGAAAAAAAATGAAGAATCATCATATGCTCTTTTACATTTTTTAGGATAAGAAAATATAAGAGGAATGGCTCGGAACATGTTGAAACATTCAATATAGATAGACAATTATAAGGTGTGTGAATGTACGGACTTTTAGATTGCTGACTTTACATAAAATCATAATTTTATTAAGTACAAAAATATTTAAAAAAAATGTAGAACAACTTATATAACTGTTAAAAAATACACCAAACGGGCCTGTATAAGCACTGTGTACGTTGAGCACATAGTTTAACATTTACAACATTAGATAATAATACAACAGCCATTACAGCTTCATAAATATTGTTGGTATTTGCTGAAGGATAGGTGAGTATACTCACCGAGTTTCCCACAATTTCTCCACTTCCTCAGGAATGTAACAGGTGTAGGCAGGGTGATGGTATATGCACCCTGTCTTTCTGTTCCTGACATTATTCCCTGTGGGGGAGAGCTGTGCAAGTACCATCTACATCATAGAAACATAGAAAAGTGATAGCAGAAAAAGATTGAGTCGTCCATCACGTCTGCCCACTTTTATTTGTTTTTTCCGTTCATTTGTCTGAGTATAGATATGTTTATCCCAAGCATGTTTGAATACATTTACTGTTGGCTGACTCACTTCTTCTGCTGGTAGTTTATTCCAAGCATGAACTGTACCCTTTCAGTAAAATAATACTTACTAAGATTAGTCTTGAACTTTCTACCAGTTAGTTTGAGGCCATGACCCTGTGTTCTTGATTTTGGTTTTGTATTGAAAAAACTGCCTTCCCGAACCTTATTCACATCCAGGGTATCCAATATTTGTAGGTATGATGTACATGCTACAAGAGAATTATATATTACATTTTAATATACACTTGTTTTCATGCTGGTGCGCTGCTTTGAGTATAAAGTGTTTTTATGCGTTAGATTGATGTGCTCATGTGATTTTATTTCCCTCCCCTAGTGGAGAGTGAAATTAGGGCATGGCTAATGGCACAACATAGTATTTAAGTTGGTGGTTTATCATCCATGGGTTTGGCTCTAAGGAACAGTACTCGATCTTTGAATTGCATTAACTCGTCAGACCTATATTGTTCCTATGTGTGATGTGATGTTTCAAGGGACTGAAGCTGCATCTATTCTGACAAGCTTTTACTTATGTTTGTTTGTGAGTATGGGCTCCACTCACAGAACTAGATCACATGTGGTATTTAGGTGTTTTCCCAAATACCGCATGTCATCCTGAAAATGTCAATTCACTACTGTTTTATGCGGTATTTACTGCAAAAAGCATAAACGCTTGGTAAATACCGCATCAAACAGGTGCAAGTAAAAACAATTGCCGGCAATTAAAAAAAATCGGTAAAAAAAAAAAATTTGGGTCTGGTATAGATTTCAAAGGGAACACCCACACCAATTTTTATTTTTTTTAAATGGCATGACGTCCCCCCAAAATCCATACCAGACCCTTATGTGAGCATGCAGCCTAGCAGGCCAAGAAAGGAAGGAGACGAGCGAGTACTTTCCCTCCTGAACCATACCAGGCCACATGCCCTCAACATGGGGGGGTGCTTTGGGACAGGGGGCTCCGGAAGTTTAGTGTAAAAAATTACATTAGACCATTTTTGACAAGTCTTTCATTTAATATTTTGTTTTAAAAATAACCCCGATGTAGATTTATCGTCAGTCATGCTGCTCTACTGCCACCTCTGTCCCAAAGACTCCCGTTGTCTTCCAGCTCCACCGTCTAAAAGTTCTTAGATAACTAAGGGGCGGGGGCCACCCAGTGACATCACTGGGTGACCACGTCCCTTTGTGACATAGCCAGCAAGGTGCATGCTGGGTCGATGACGTCACAAGGGGGTGTAGTCACCCAGTGATGTCACCGGGTGTCCCCCTTAGTTATTTAAGTACTGACAGACGGCGGAGCTAGCCCATACTCAATCACATGGGGGGGCAGGATGTTAAAGGGGGCTTCCAGATTTCAATAGGCCCCAAACCTGCAGACCCCCACAACCACCAGCCAGGGTTGTGGGCAAAAGGCCCCTTGGAGTTTTACTTTCAGCCGCCCGCTCCTTAACAACCATGACAGTTACTGGTTGTTAAGGATACCGGCGGCTGCCCACTCTTTCACAGCCAGCTAGTGAAAGCCTGTGGTAAGGATGCTACTGCTGGTGAATGCTAAAAAACGTTTTGATAAATGCTATCTTACGGCAAACTAGGATGTGGTAAGATACCGCTTTGTGAATGGAGCCCTATATCACTTATTATTGAATTTTATTAAAAAAAGATATCTCAGGATAATGCACTAGGCTGGTGCACCCTATGTTTGCTTAGTGGTTCCAGTTTAGCTGTAACCATATAATTTATAGCTTTATAGTTTGCTTTATAGTTTGTTCTGACCATTTTTTGTATTATGTCCTTAGTCTCTGACCATTTCTTGTATCATGTTTGCAGTCTCTAACTATCTCTTTTATCATGTCAACAGTCTCAAACCATCTTTTTTATGATGTCCACGGTCTCTGACCATCTCTTGCGTCATGCCCTCAGTCTTTGATCGCCTCTTGTATCATTTTTACCATGCATGCAGTCTCGGCTGATCTCTTGTATCATACCCATACTCTTTGACAATATCCTGTTGTGTGTCTGTCATTTGAGATAAACCAGCATCACCATGTTAGTAGGGCCATGGCTATGGTAGAGCCTTATCAAAGGAAAAGGTCCATATGCCACACATCATGAAGCAGACCTGTGTACATGAAGTGAGATGAATAGCAGCCTCAGGCTGGACTCCTCGCACCCGATCCCGGTTCTCTGAGGGGAGAAGAGCCTGATCGTCTGTTCATACAAAGTCTGATGTAAGCATGCCATACTGTGCAAGCATGCTGTGCACACTTACAAGTTATAGCAAGAGCCCACTCACGTATAGCAGATTTTAGCTTCATTTAAGCTATTGAGTTCTATAAATATTTATTTTTCCAACAAAGCAGAAATGGATAGCCTGGAAAACATGTGAAAAGGAGCCTACAGTTCCATCTGTTGGCTTGAAATTATGTACAAAAAATAAATGTGCTATGTGTTATCTAGGTGCTCTTATGCCGCGTACACACGGTCGGACTTTCTATCCTACTTGGTCCGGCACACTTTCCGACGGACTTTGTCCGCCAGGTGCGCCGGACTTTAAAATGGACGGACTTGCCCACACACGACCGGACTTTCCGGCGGGCTAAGTCCGCCCGTCTTTCCGACGGACTTTCGCCGGAGTTCCGGCGGACTTTCAGAATGAACGGACTTGCCCACACACGGACAAGTCCGTTCATTTTGAACGTGACTCAGGTGCGACGGGACTAGCAAAGGATGTCAATCTTGCCGCTTTTATCGGCGAGATTGACACCTTGCGAGCCCCGTCGCGGGTCATACCAGGCCCTTAGGTCTGGTATGGATTATAAAGGGAACCCCGCTACGCCGAAAAAACGGCGTGGGGTCCCCCCTAAAATCCATACCAGACCCCGATCCGAGCACGCAGCCTGGCCGGTCAGGAAAGGGGGTGGGGACGAGCGAGCGCCCCCCTCTCCTGAACCGTACCAGACCGCATGCCCTCAACATGGGGGGTGGGTGCTTTGGGGGAGGGGGGGCGCCCTGCAGGGCCCCCCCCACCCCAAAGCACCTTGTCCCCATGTTGATGAGGACAAGGGCCTCTTCCCGACAACCCTGGCCGTTGGTTGTCGGGGTCTGCGGGCGGGGGGCTTATCGGAATCTGGGAGCCCCTTTTAATAAGGGGGCCCCCAGATCCCGGCCCCCCACCCTATGTGAATGAGTATGGGGTACATGGTACCCCTACCCATTCACCTAGGGAAAAAGTGTAAGTAATAAAACACACTACACAGGTTTTTAAAATATTTTATTAAACAGCTCCGGGGGGGGGGATCTTCCTCCGGCTTCGGGGGTCTTCTTCCGGCTTCGGGGGTCCCTCCGCTTCATCTTCTCCCGGCGTCCGATTGGTTCTTCTTCGCTCTCTTCTCCCGGTGTTCCAGTTCTTCGGCCGGCTCCTCTGCTGTCTTCAGGTAGCTCTCTTGCCAGCAGAGGTCCGGACTTCTGGGCTTCTTGTCTTCTCTTCCCCAGATGTTGACACGACGCTCTCTCCTGCTGGACTGCTCTCCGAGGGCTGCGTTGTGACTTATATAGGTGGAGACCCCGCCCCCTTTTGATGTCACAGTCCCTGGGCATGCTGGGACTGTGACGTTTTAGGGGGCGTGGTCAACATCACCGAGTGACCACAGTGGCCAGGCTTGCTGCTCGGATCGGGGTCTGGTATGGATTTTAGGGGGGACCCCAAGCCGTTTTTTCGGCGTAGCGGGGTTCCCTTTATAATCCATACCAGACCTAAGGGCCTGGTATGCACCGCGCTCGCCGCAATAGGAAGATTTGTTTTTCCTATTGCAGCGAGCGCGAGATGCAATACCCTGCCCTCGTGTCGTATCTGGTCCGTCGGACCAGCCTACACACGAGCGGGCTTTCCGTCGGACCAGCACACACACGAGCGGACTTTCCGCCCGAAACTGAGTCCGACGGAAAGATTTAAAACTTTTTTCAAATCTAGGTCCGGCGGGCTTTTGGGAAGTAGTCCGCCGCCGCCCACACACGGGCGGATTGTCCGGCACACTCTGGTCCACCGGACCAAGTATGCCGGAAAGTCCGACCGTGTGTACGCGGCATCAGGCCATCTGGATTGGCCGGCAAGAGGTAACATTAGAGGTTCAGTCATCCTGGCACACAGGCAATGTGCCAGAATGTAAACTGAGCTGGACTGAGCTGAGCTTAGTGTACATTTAAAAAAGGTCTATGAGCAGGCAGGTAGGTTTATTTTATTGCAGAAAATATATTGTTTTCCTCCTTTGTAATAAGGAGCCTTGTAGGAGGATTGTAAAGTTTCATTTTTTGTTTTTCGTTTTTAAATAACAAACACGTTATACTTACCTGCCCTGTGCAGTAGATTTGCACAGGGCAGCCTGGATCCTCCTCTTGTTGGGTCCCACTTCACTGCTCCTGGCCCCTCTCTCCTGTCAAGTGCTCCCACAGTAAGCAGCTGCTATGGGGGCACCCAAGCCGAGCTACAGCTCTGTGTGTCCATTCAGACATGGAGCTGCGGTTCAGCACCCTTCCCTCTCTCTCCTGATTGGCTAACTGATTTTGATTGACAGCAGCGGGAGCCAATGGTGTCGCTGCTGTGTCTCAGCCAATCAGGAGGAACCCAGGCGGCCGAGTGACTCGTGGACATTGCTGTATAGGGTTTAGGTAAGTAATAGGGGGTGCTGAGGGGGCTGCTGCACACAGAAGTTTTTTATCTTAATGCATAGAATGCATTAAGATAAAAAAACCTTCTGCCTTTACAACCACTTTAAAGCGAAGTTCCATCCAAAAGTGGAGCTTCCGTATAAAGGCCTCCTCCCCAGCTCCTGTTTGTGAAACTGAGCTTTTGGGAAGGAGGAGGGGGAGCAGGTATCCGATTTTGATGGGTACCTGCTCCCACTTTTGTTCCGGTCGCCTTAGGCGATTGGAAGTTGAAGCTCTCCCTCCCGAAGCCTTCTGTTACATATGACAGGTCCTAGAAGACTTTGGGACCAGTCACAGAGTGCAGCACCGCTCGCGCATGTGCAGTGGGCACCCGGCTCTGAAGCTGCAAGGTGTCACACCCGGGTGCCCATAGTAGAAATGACATAGTAGGGAGGACACAGGGAGAACACAGCGTGGGTGAGTGCACCACTGAATTGTGGGACAGGTGAGTGGCTGTTTATTAAAAGTCAGCAGCTACACTTTTTGTAGCTTCTGACTTTTAATAAACAAAAATATGACTGGAACTCCGCTTTAAGCAATATGACACTCCAACCAACCTCAGCCTTTCAATCTTCTGTTTATATCCTGCTTGGGGTCCTTGTTCAGGTGTTCACTTTGCTGCCTGTGTAATATGGACCCTTCTTATTGGATGGCTGGGGGTCCTCTCAGGAGAATAAGGAAAAAAATGTCATCATCACAGTGGGTGGCAATGGACCGGAATTCTTGGGGTGATATTTCAGCGCTGGATTTGCTGCAGAACTAATGGCAGAAAAGGACCTGGATGGGGGACTTATTGCTGGTTTCACAAGGTAAGATGGAAAAAAAGAATGTCAAGATGGGTTAGAGGGGGGTGGGAGGCAGGGTTATTAAAAGAATATTTATTCTGGAGTGGTGCTCTTCTTCCTTACTAGATGGAAAGGTAAGCATGTAACTGTAAAGATATAATAGTTTTAAGAATAGATATTCAAATTCTACCATAAACCAAAGCATGAGTTCTCTACTTTTCTTTACTTCTCTTAAAAACATTTTTCTTATACTATATGCCACCACAAGTCTAATATCTAAGAAGGAACAACCCACTTGGGGCACATTACACACTAACATATGTTTGTGTATCTAATTGGTGTTTAGCAGGAAAATCCTCTACATTTGCTGAAATAAATACCTAAAGAAATCAATTCTATATTATCACTCTCAGTTAGACTTCCGTCTTGTGTCAATAAACAGAAGTCGGTGCGCTTCGTGAATTTGTGTGTAATATATGTATTATCCTCTGGTGAACTCATGTTTATAGGTTTGCCTCAGGTAATGTATTCGAATGTGATATGCTTATGTTGACGAGCTGTCCAGCCGACTGTTGTGTGGACAGCAGATTTTACACACAGAGAATCTGCCAACGTTTTTCGAAATGTGATAACAAGGTGTGAATCCCACAAGTATTTACTGAAATGTTATCTCACCTTATGCTACCTGTCATTGTTATTAATTTCGGTATTTAAACAGAAGATAACAAATTAGGATCATAATAATTATTTTAAAACCGCACTGCACAAACTGGGATGATCATGCAAATGTAACAATTTGCACTGTTAATACTTCAAAGACCTTTGGAATCCCCCAGCAGAGGGCTCCCTCTCCATCTGGAGGCCCCCATTTGTGGTACTTTATTTGAGTATTTATTTGTTTCTTTTTTATCTATTTATTCATATAGTTACCTTTTTTTTACGTGTCTTCATGGCACTCATGTGACCCACCGGGTCTTCCTCTCTTGTTTTTTAATCAGAAGATATAAAAAAAAAAGATATTGGCTTACACAAACCATAAAATGGTGTTGGAAACGGTATAAACTGTGCCAACATGTTTGCCTATTTTCTTGTAATGTCAGCCAATTTTTCAAACAAAAAATAAACAGCTTTGAAAGGTGTGTACACGACATTATCCTAAATAGCACAAGTATGAGAGCAGTGGGAAAGTTTCATTTTCATTTTGGATGCTAAATTTATTTTATTCCTGGTTCAAACCAATTAAATATGATTTTTTATGAAGGTGATTATTATTATTATTATTATTATTTTTCTTTTGGTCAATAATTCTTTAAGTTTTCAAATACAAAGAAAAGTGGATCCGGTCAGTAGCAATAAGCCAGATGTTCAAACAGGAGCATTATTAACAAAGTTTGAGAAAAAAAAATACATATATAATATTTTTAATATTTCAGTTCAATCAACTTAGTAACTAAACATTGAACAGTCAAAAGATAAACCAACTGAGGGGTTTGTCAATTATTGAACTCCGAAGGGGGGTGGGGGGAGGTAGGAAGGGGCGGGGAAAGAAGGATAAAAGAGAAGGGGGAACATGGGAGAGGAAACACCAGCATAACAGTCAGGGAAACATGAGTACCAACATTTCACATGTGTATAGTACATTTTGGATTTTCAACCAATCTGACCACATAGGAATTAACCTTTTCATGTGTAAATTTTTTCTAGCCACTAATCTCTCTATTTCACATTGGAGATTAAGGTCTGCAATTGTGCTGGAGATGGTGAGGGAATCTGACATTTTCCATAGCCTGGTGATTAGGGATGAGCCGAACACCCCCCGGTTCGGTTCGCACCAGAACCCGCGAACGGACCGCAAGTTCGCACGAACGTTAGAACCCCATTGACGTCTATGGGACTCGAACGTTCGAAATCAAAAGTGCTCATTTTAAAGGCTAATTTGCATGGTATTGTCCTAAAAAGGGTGTGGGGACCCGGGTCCTACCCCAGGGGACATGTATCAATGCAAAAAAAACTTTTAAAAACGGCCGTTTTTTCGGGAGCAGTGATTTTAATGATGCTTAAAGTAAAAAAAAAAAAGTGAAATATTCCTTTAAATATCGTACCTGGGGGGTGTCTATAGTATGCCTGTAAAGTGACGCGTGTTTCCCATGTTTAGAACAGTCCCTGCACCAAATGTCATTTTTAAAGGAAAAAATCTCATTTAAAACTGCTTGCGGGTTTAATGTCATGTCGGGTCCTGGCAATATGGATGAAAATCAGTGAGACAAACGGCATGGGTACCCCCCAGTCCATTACCAGGCCCTTTGGGTCTTGTATGGATATTAAGGGGAACCCCGCACCCAAATTAAAATAAGGAAAGGTCCCTATATACTCTGAACAGCAGTATACAGGCGGTGCAAACAAGACAGGGACTGTAGGTTTGTTGTTAAGTAGAATCTGTTTGTAATTTTGAACATTTTTAACGTGTTTAGCTCCAGCCAAAAAATCTTTTCTAAGCTTTTTGGGAAACATAGGGAAGGGTTATCACCCCTGTGACATTTGTTTTGCGTCTTTCCTCCTCTTCAGAAGATTTCACCTCACTTTTTTGTCCCAATGAAAAATGTTTTTTGAAAATTTGGGTTTTTTTGTGGAACAAGGATTGGAAAGCATCAGTGGAAAGGAGAAATTGTTTTCCCATATTAACTCTTACATGAGAGAATTTCCCTTCCTAGGGGTAGATTTCATCTCACTTCCTGTTGTCTCCTTCCGTTTGCAAGTAGGAGTCGTTTGTAAGTTAGATGTTTGAAAGTAGGGTCCTGCCCTATATACTCAGCAGAAATTTGGGCCTTAGGTGTTGCTGTGGCCAAAACACTGTAAGCCCTCACAGGGCCCTGCTGTGAAATATTAGATCAAGAATTGTAATTACATGCCCCTGTTGAACAGGAGCTGAAAAATTAGGCCTTAGGCACTGGTGCTGGTGCCACAACACTGCAACCCCTCACAGACACTCTAGTTGGAACGCAGGAACGAGCCCTGCTGCAAAGTATTGCATCAAAAATTGTAATTACACGCCCCTGTTAGACAGGGGCAGAAAAATTGGGCCTTAGGCACTGGTGCTGGTGCCACAACACTGCAACCCCTCACAGACACTCTAGTTGGAACGCAGGAACGAGCCCTGCTGCAAAGTATTGCATCAAAAATTGTAATTACACGCCCCTGTTAGACAGGGGCAGAAAAATTGGGCCTTAGGCACTGGTGCTGGTGCCACAACACTGCAACCCCTCACAGACACTCTAGTTGGAATGCAGGAACGAGCCCTGCTGCAAAGTATTACATCAAAAATTGTAATTACACGCCCCTGTTATACAGGGGCTGAAAAATTGTGCCTTAGGCACTGGTGGTGGCGCCCAGAACCAAAAATGTTCTTACAAGCTATCAGCGTGATGATTGAGGAGGAAGAGGATAATTACTCAGGGATAGTCACTCAGCATCAGCATAGGCAGTCTTTGAAGGGATCTGAAAAAAATTATTCAGTTACATCAGCATCAGGTGCTTGGTAGCTGGTGGTGATCCAAGACTGATTCATTTTTATGAAGGTCAGCCGATCGACCGAGTCAGTGGACAGACGCACCCTGTGATCGGTTACCACGCCTCCAGCAGCACTGAATGTGCGTTCCGAACGAACGCTGGATGCAGGACAGGCCAGTAGCTCAATTGCATACTGTGCAAGCTCTGGCCAGTGATCCATCCTCAAGACCCAGTAACCCAGAGGATTTTCGGTGGGAAAGGTGTCCAAGTCTGATCTTGCCCCTAGGTATTCCTGCACCATGTAAAACAGACGCTGGCGATGGTTGCTGGAACCGATCATACCTTGGGGCTGCGGACCAAAAAATTGTCTGAACGCATCGGTCAGACGGCCACCTTCTCCACCGCTCCTTCTTTGACTGACCGAAGCCTCAGCAACACGTTGTCCAGAAACAGGAGTTTGTAACCTCCCAGTCTCTGGGAACGCGTTGCACAGACCTTTCTGCAAGGCCTCCCAAAGATGTTTCATCCTCTGCTCCCTCTGCGATGGCAAGATAAGGTCCGCAACCTTACCCTTGTAACGTGGATCAAGGAGGGTTGCCAGCCAGTATTGGTCCTTCTCCTTGATACCACGAATACGAGGATCCTTACGCAGGCTTTGCAGGATCAGGGAGGCCATGCAGCGTAGGTTTGCTGAGGCATTCGGTCCGGAGTCCTCTGGGTCACTAAGGACAACAACGTCCGCAGCCACCTCCTCCCAGCCACGTACAAGTCCATGTGTTCCTTGGGACTGATCCCTTAAAGACTGCTGATGCTGAGTGCCAGGCTCCACCTCCATACTGACACAATCTTCCTCCTCCTCCTCCTCCTCCTCCTCGTCCTCTTCCTGTGTGATCGGCGGGCACGCAGGAACACTGTCTGGATAAAGGGGGCCTTGAGAGCTAAGGAAGTCCTCCTCTTCCTGCCTCTGTTCTGCCTCAAGTGCCCTGTCCATTATTCCACGCAGCGTGTGCTCCAACAGGTGGACAAGGGGGACAGTGTCACTGATGCATGCACTGTCAGTGCTCACCATCCTCGTGGCCTCCTCGAATGGTGACAGGACAGTGCATGCATCCCTGATCATGGCCCACTGGCGTGGGGAAAAAAAACCAAGGTCCCCTGACCCTGTCCTGGTGCCATAGTCGCACAGGTACTCATTTATGGCCCTCTGCTGCGTGTGCAGCCGCTGCAGCATGGCCAATGTCGAGTTCCACCTGGTGGGCATGTCACAGATTAGGCGGTTCTTGGGCAGGTTAAACTCCTTTTGGAGGTCCGTCAGCCGAGCACTGGCATTATATGACCGGTGGAAATGCACACAGACTTTCCTGGCCTGCCTCAGGACATCCTGTAAGCCCGGGTACCTGCCCAAGAACCGCTGCACCACCAAGTTAAGGACGTGAGCCAAACAGGGCACATGGGTCAGTTGTCCCTGTCGGAGGGCAGAGAGGAGGTTGGTGCCATTGTCGCAAACCACCATTCCTGCCTTAAGTTGGCGTGGCGTCAACCACCTCTGAACCTGCCCCTGCAGAGCTGACAGAACCTCTGCCCCAGTGTGGCTCCTGTCCCCCAAGCACACCAGCTCAAGCACCGCATGGCATCTTTTGGCCTGCGTACTTGCGTAGCCCCTTGAACGCCTACGGAGCACCGCTGGTTCCGAGGAAGAGGCCATGGAGGAAGAAGAAGAGGAGGGGGTGGAGGAGAGAGGTGTGTCACAATCAGCATTTTGGAGGCGTGGTGGCGGAACAACCTCCAACACTACTGCACCTTGTCCTGCATCCTTCTCAGCTGCCAGCAGAGTCACCCAATGCGCCGTGAAACTTAAGTAACGTCCCTGTCCATGCCTGCTGGACCATGAGTCAGCGGTAATATGCACCTTACCGCTGACCGCCCTGTCCAGCGAGGCATGGACATTGCCTTCCACATGCCGGTAGAGAGCTGGAATCGCCTTCCGTGAGAAAAAGTGGCGTTTGGGTACCTGCCACTGAGGAACCGCACATTCCACAAACTCACGGAAGGGGGCAGAGTCTACCAACTGAAAAGGCAGCAGTTGAAGTGCTAGCAATTTTGCCAAGCTAGCATTCAACCGCTGGGCATGTGGATGGCTGGGAGCAAACTTCTTTCGGCGGTGCAGCAGCTGGGGCAGGGAAATTTGCCTGGTACAATCTGGCGTCGGTGTACCAAAAGCAGATTGCCCACAAGTACTTGGCTGTGACACACCTAATTCTACACCTTCATTCCTCTCACTGCAGGTCTCAGAGAGGACTAAAGGTCTAGTGGGGTTGGAAATCTCAGCTGATGAGGAGCAAGGAGAGATCCTCTTTGTTCTTTGGTGTGGGTCTTTTAGATATGCTTGCCAACGAACTGCATGGCAGGTCAACATATGTCTGGTCAAGCATGTGGTACCCAAGCGGGAGATGTTTTGGCCACGCGAGATACGCTTGAGACATATGTTGCAAATAGCAGCGGTGCGATCTGATGCACTCGTCTCAAAAAAGGCCCACACCAAAGAACTTTTTGAATAACGCACAGAGACTGCAGCGCCCTGCACATGTGGAGCTTTGGGGTGTGATGCAGTCAATGTGCTGCCCTTAGGCTGGCCCCTGGAGGGCATCCTGCCTCGTTGGTGATGTGCCGCCTCCTCCTCCTCCTCCTCCTCCTCTCTCCTATCAGGCACCCACGTTGAGTCAGTGACCTCATCATCCCCTCCCTCCTCATCACTGGAGCAAACCTGGCAGTATGCTGCAGCAGGGGGAGCATGACTGCCAGATTGCTGTCCTTCTTGGGCACCCCCTCTGTCCGTGCTCATGTTACTGCCTTCATCGAGCTCAGTATCATCATCAGAGCCTTCCAAACGCTGGGCATCCTCCTGGAGCATGTACCCAACACTGTGGTCAAACAGTTCAAGGGAATCCTCATGAGGACATGGTGGAGCTAGGGAAGGAGTCACTGATGACATTGAGCTGAGGGAAGAGGCCGCTGCTTTGCCAGACAAAGCACCCTGGGCATGGGTGAGAGAGGATGAGGAGGATGAGGACGGCTTGGTCATCCACTCGACCAAGTTTTCTGCATGTTGCGGCTCAACACGGCCAGCTGCCGAAAAAAAGGCCAAGCGTGTCCCATGGCCACGTGCTGATGAGGATGCACCGTCTCCACGACCAGCACTAGCTCGTGACTGTCTGCCTCTCCTTCTTGGCCTTCCAGACATACTAATGGCCTGTAGCTGCACTAAGCTGGGATAGAACACCTGTAATTTTCTTCAGGTAGCTTTATATACTGTAACCAGACAAGCCTGCCTGTCAGTAGGAAGATAACAGGAACGGATCTAGCTGAACACTGTGAGCAGGACGCACTGCACTAAATGTAAATAGCAGGAACGGATCTAGCTGAACACTGTGAGCAGGACGCACTGACTGCACTAAATGTAAATAGCAGGAACGGATCTAGCTGAACACTGTGAGCAGGACGCACTGCACTAAATGTAAATAGCAGGAACAGATCTAGCTGAACACTGTGAGCAGGACGCACTGCACTAAATGTAAATAGCAGGAACGGATCTAGCTGAACACTGTGAGCAGGACGCACTGACTGCACTAAATGTAAATAGCAGGAACAGATCTAGCTGAACACTGTGAGCAGGACGCACTGCACTAAATGTAAATAGCAGGAACGGATCTAGCTGAACACTGTGAGCAGGACGCACTGACTGCACTAAATGTAAATAGCAGGAACAGATCTAGCTGAACACTGTGAGCAGGACGCACTGCACTAAATGTAAATAGCAGGAACAGATCTAGCTGAACACTGTGAGCAGGACGCACTGCACTAAATGTAAATAGCAGGAACGGATCTAGCTGAACACTGTGAGCAGGACGCACTGACTGCACTAAATGTAAATAGCAGGAACAGATCTAGCTGAACACTGTGAGCAGGACGCACTGCACTAAATGTAAATAGCAGGAACGGATCTAGCTGAACACTGTGAGCAGGACGCACTGCACTAAATGTAAATAGCAGGAACGGATCTAGCTGAACACTGTGAGCAGGACGCACTGCACTAAATGTAAATAGCAGGAACGGATCTAGCTGAACACTGTGAGCAGGACGCACTGCACTAAATGTAAATAGCAGGAACGGATCTAGCTGAACACTGTGAGCAGGACGCACTGACTGCACTAAATGTAAATAGCAGGAACGGATCTAGCTGAACACTGTGAGCAGGACGCACTGCACTAAATGTAAATAGCAGGAACGGATCTAGCTGAACACTGTGAGCAGGACGCACTGCACTAAATGTAAATAGCAGGAACGGATCTAGCTGAACACTGTGAGCAGGACGCACTGACTGCACTAAATGTAAATAGCAGGAACGGATCTAGCTGAACACTGTGAGCAGGACGCACTGCACTAAATGTAAATAGCAGGAACGGATCTAGCTGAACACTGTGAGCAGGACGCACTGCACTAAATGTAAATAGCAGGAACGGATCTAGCTGAACACTGTGAGCAGGACGCACTGCACTAAATGTAAATAGCAGGAACGGATCTAGCTGAACACTGTGAGCAGGACGCACTGCACTAAATGTAAATAGCAGGAACGGATCTAGCTGAACACTGTGAGCAGGACGCACTGCACTAAATGTAAATAGCAGGAACGGATCTAGCTGAACACTGTGAGCAGGACGCACTGCACTAAATGTAAATAGCAGGAACGGATCTAGCTGAACACTGTGAGCAGGACGCACTGACTGCACTAAATGTAAATAGCAGGAACGGATCTAGCTGAACACTGTGAGCAGGACGCACTGACTGCACTAAATGTAAATAGCAGGAACGGATCTAGCTGAACACTGTGAGCAGGACGCACTGCACTAAATGTAAATAGCAGGAACAGATCTAGCTGAACACTGTGAGCAGGACGCACTGACTGTACTAAATGTAAATAGCAGGAACAGATCTAGCTGAACACTGTGAGCAGGACGCACTGCACTAAATGTAAATAGCAGGAACGGATCTAGCTGAACACTGTGAGCAGGACGCACTGCACTAAATGTAAAGAGCAGGAACAGATCTAGCTGAACACTGTGAGCAGGACGCACTGCACTAAATGTAAAGAGCAGGAACAGATCTAGCCTAATCTAGCTCTCAAATCAAATGACACTGTCTGTCTCTCTCTCTATCAGCACACCGGAACACACTACACAGGGCCGCCGTGCAGGCGGCCTTATATAGTGTGGGGCGTGTACTAAATCCCCTGAGCCATAATTGGCCAAAGCCACCCTGGCTTTGGCCAATTACAGCTCTCTCTACTGACGGCGCTGTGATTGGCCAAGCATGCGGGTCATAGTGCATGCTTGGCCAATCATCAGCCAGCAATGCACTGCGATGCCGCAGTGAATTATGGGCCGTGACGCGCCACACGAATTTGGCGCGAACGGCCCATAACGTTCGCAATTCGACGGACGGTCGAACAGCCGATGTTCGAGTCGAACATGGGTTCGACTCGAACACGAAGCTCATCCCTACTGGTGATATTTAATTTTGGCTGCAAGCAATGTATTACAAAAAACCTTGAACTGGGGGATGTTTCTCCATGCCAACATGGAGTAGAGCTAGCGATAGGTTGGAAGCTATGGGAAGTTATGAGATGGAAGAAATCAAAGTAAAGTAAAGTAAAGATTTACAAAACCATAATACAGGGGGTCCCCAACTTACGAACATCCGAGTTGCGAACAACTCCTACTTACGAACGGGGCCCGAATGACGTCACTGCTGGCCGAATTTTCCTCTCCTTGCTGTAGTGAGCCTTTCCTCCGTTCCTGGCTTGGCTGCGGGCCCCCTTCGTCATCCTGCCTGCCCATCCACAGGCCTGGTACGGTCCGGTGGCCTGCCAGGCCGCTAAAACTGCCCGTCATGGCCGAGGCCTTGTCCGGCCTAGTGCGGCCTAACGAAGCCTCCAGAATGCCCGGTCTTTCCTGCGCCGCTGCCCCGCGGAGGTGCACCGCGGCCGGCCTGCCTGGACTCGGACTGCTGCTTTAACCATCCATCTCCCTGCTGTGCCATACAGTGTACCTCTCTCTGCTGTCTCCTGTCGCTGCCGCCATGAAAACAGTGAGAGGGGAGAGCTGTGCTCCTGGACTTCTGTTTTGGAGGTGACTGGGTCAATAAAGAGAACCTGTCACCTCCAATTGCTATCACACAGGGAATTGTTTTCTCCTGTGTGATAGCAATAAAGTTATATTAAAAAAATGGATAAAAAAAATAAAAATAAATACAGTAATAATTAAATTAATAAAATAAAAAAAGTCATTAAAAAAAGTAAAGAATAAGAAAAATAATATTAAAAATAAGAAAATTATACAAAAATAAAAAAAAGTAAACGACAAGCTACAAATAAATAAAAATAAAAAAAAAGTGATAAAAAAGTAAAAAAATAAAAGAAACAAAACATATTTAAACTAACCATGTCGCCCCTGCCATCCAGTTGCCTTTCTCTGTTGATTTGGGTTTACATCCTGTCTCTGAGACTAGATTTGCACTTAAAAAAGGTACTGTTCCGACTTACAAACAAATTTGACTTAAGAACAAACCTACAGTCCCTATCTTGTTCGTAACCCGGAGACCCCCTGTAGATGTGCAATAGTGCCTATACTTTTTTTTTTTCTTTATAGAAAAAGATAGATATAGATTAGCGTTATGGCAGATGAATTTGGTAAATAGTCCTTTTCATGCACAAGTGCATAGCAGCAGAAGTAAATTGAGGGCATAGTTGAGAAAATACTGACTGGGCTGTACTGCTAAAATGCTTGCGGCAGGGTTAAACTTTGTTCAGCTCTTTAGGTTTTGGTTACCCAAGTCAACCTGAGCTTTGTCCAAGCAAGGCAAAGCAACCAGGCCTGCAGGCCTGCCCACTAGCTGCATATACTTACCTTCTGCTTGTACCCCCATGGCTCTCTGTGGCTACTGGGATCGGAGAGAGTCCTCTATAAGCCCCAGGTTATAACCTGGAATATTTACAGAATTGAGACTATCTCCCCTCCTCCATGTGACAGCAGAGGGTGCTTGACTTTTATGATTGCTGGCAGAATCATCCATTTTCAAAAAGTTGGAAGTTTAATGTAGAGAGCAGATGTATATACAACTGTTGGTAGAGCAACCAAGTGAGTTGGAAAACAGAGTCGTTAGCAGAGGATTCGTTCTTTTAGTCCCCTTCCACACTACTTCAAAGTTGCGCGATTTTTATCAGGATTTTGCCGCAATTTCAGGGAATGCCAGTGTAACTGGCATCAAAATCGGGCCAAAGTAGTGCAGGGACTACTTTGAAGTTGGAACGACTTGAAGTCGTACTAGTGTGAATGGTTGTCATTGGAAATCATGGGGAGCGACTTATCATGCTACTTTGCAGTCCCAAATTGTGGGACAAGTTGTACAAGTGTGAAAGGGGCCTTAAGCTCATTCTGCTAGTTATAGTTGGTTACAATTCTGGCAGTGATGGAAGTGGCAGGATACACTGGCAATCAGCCATCCACAACAAAATGACATGATGGTTGTGTATTATTGTAAAGGATTGGTGTCGCAGAGAAGAGCATGCAGTCTTTGGCAGTGACTGATTACAAGTTCTGCTGGACATTATCCGTATTCAGTCTCATTAGCTTCCATGTCTCTATTTTATATATAGTGCTTAGCAGAGGACCTCTGTGAACGCAGATAGCTTCAGCATATTGATTAACTGCTACTCTGCAAGAGGTTTAATCAGAGATGAAAAAAAATAACAAAGGCCCAGGGAGCTGTCCAAATTTTTAAGAAGTAGAGGAGGTAGACTTCCTTGGTCATTATTTATGACATTTCATCACCGAGTTACTCAATAGCATGCAGGAAAACACAATAGTAGACAATGTCACTTAGCATGACCAACAGCATGAAAACAAGAATTAACTGAGTCCCCTATTTTTTTCTTTCAAGGTAGATTTGATAAATCTACGGGCAAATGAAAATGAATCTGTGCTTTCATTGGGAAGGGCAAAGCAACAAGTTTACCTTAAAGTGGTTTTAAACCTCAAGCATGAGATATGATATGAGATATGAAGCATAGCCTTCTATAGTGTGTACTTGTCTCAATCCAGAGTACAAAGGGTAATTTCTCTCTGCTGCTTTGTTCCTCTGCTCTGAAAAATGGTGACAGGGGAGGGAGCTCCAGCTGATTGACAGCCTCAGTTCTGCTCCTGTGTGCTGTATGAAAGAGTGTATGTGTGTGTGTGTGTGTAGGGGGGGGGGTGTCCCTTCCCTTCCCTCCCCTCCAATTAGCTCTCATAGCTCTCCTCACTGAGCTCTGCAGTGTATAATCTCAGCTCTTCGCCCCCTGTTCTCTGGCAGCTCAGACAAGCTTTGTAAATTCTACAGAAGAGAAGACGGCAGATGAGCTCAAACCAACCACAGTAGGGGTGGGGAGGAGGCAGAAGAAAGAACAACAGCCACCAGCACAAGGGACACTACTCATTCAATATACAGTGCCTTGAAAAAGTATTTATACCCCTTGAAAATTTCCACATTTTGTCATGTTACAACCTAAAATGTAAATGTATTTTATTGGGATTTTACGTTATAAACCAACACAAAGTGGCACATAATTATGAAGTGGAAGGAAAATGATAAATGGTTTTCAAATTTTTTTTACAAATGAATATCTGACATAAATATGTGAAAAGTGTGGTGTGCATTTTTTATTCAGCCCCCCAGAGTCAATACTTTGTAGAACCACCTTTCACTGCAATTACAGCTGCAAGTCTTTTTGGGGATGTCTCTACCATAAGAGAGTGACATTTTTGCCCATTTTTTGCAATATAGCTCAAGCTCTGTCAGATTGGATGGAGAGCGTCTGTGAACAGCAGTCTTGCCACAGATTCTCAATTGGATTTAGGTCTGGACTTTGACTGGGCCATTCTAACACACGAATATGCTTTGATCTAAACCATTCCATTGTAGCTCTGGCTGTATGTTTAGGGTGGTTGTCCTGCTGGAAGATGAACCTCCGCCCCAGTCTCCTGACATGCTCATTGATTTGGATTCACTATCTATGATATTCATCATGTCTCCACTGTGTTCTACCATGACTTAAAAGATGGTGGAGTACCAGGAATCTGAAGCTTCTGGAAATGACGATTTCTGATGATTCTTAATAGGCAGTTTATCTTCAATAAAGCAGAGATGAGCAATGTGGACACAGGTGAGGATTTACCATCAGAGGGGATGAAGAGGAGATATTTTTAAGCATTTATACTCAGTGAAGTTACTGGCCCCAGATGATACACAGATGAAACAAATCCTCCTACATAAGTTGCACCTGTTTATCTGCTGTCTTTTCTTCTGTACATCTTTTCAAAGTGTAGAATTTAGAAAGCTTGTCTGAGCTGCCAGAGAACAGGGGGCGGAGAGCTGAAATTACACGCCGCAGAGCTCAGTGAGGAGAGACTGTCTGGTGTGTTCCTTGGCCTTCATTATGTTGTTTGTTCACTAAGGTCCTCTAACAAACCTCTGAGGGATTCACAGAACAGCTGTATTTATACTGAGATTAAATTACACACAGGTTGACTCTATTTACTAATTAGGTAACTTCTGAAAGCAATTTTAGTTAGGGGTATCAGAGTAAAGGGAGCTGAATACAAATGCACTTCACACTTTTTGGACATTTATATGTAAAAAAAAAATTTGAAAACAATTCATGATTTTCCTTCCACTTCATAATTATGTGCCACTTTGTGTTGGTCTATCACATAAAACCCCAATAATATACATATACATTTTTGGTTGTAACATGACAAAATTTCAAGGGGTATGAATAATTTTTCAAGGCACGGTAAATATTCTTTGTGCTGATTTAAAAAAAAATGAACTTGGGCTTTAAAGTAAACGTGTTGCTTTGCCTTGAATAGGCAAAGCACAAATTAGCTTTAAAGCAAAAAAAAACTAAATTTTGTATAATTTGCATCTAATAATACAGTAGCCTAATATTACATCTTCTCCTTTCCATTTATTCAATCAAGTTCACAACTCCTGACTACCTCATTGTGGTAAAAGCCAGCAGTTTCATCTATGAGAAATGTTTTATCTGTTCTAATAATTTATGGCTCAATAAGCAATAAAACACACTGGTAATGCACAAGTCAGCATAGGACAACCTTTCAGAGAAATACTTTTTACATGCTTTGCATTCAAACTGTAGAGTGTAAAATTTTAATCTTTTCCTTCACATCCATGCATATTCAATAAGGCAATGTAAAGGCCAGTGATGATGTGAAAAGAAGAACAAACTATGGCAACCAATCAAAACTTAAAGGGTAACTACACTTTTGTGGGGAAAAAAAAATCGCAAATAAAAAAAAAAAATAATATACAGTATACAATTGCAACTATTGTAATTGCATGTTATTAAAAAATACCTTTCCTTTTCAATCTTCAGTTAAATGCAATGCAATATGGCTGCCTGGAGGTGTTCTGTACACAGATGGTATACAGAATGCCCCCCAGAAACATAATTTCCTGCTTGTGTGATTGGCTCACTGATTTTCCCTGAAGTCTGCACTAAGATACAAGTCATATTTTTGGCATCCCCTGCAACAAAAGTCATTTTTGGTGAGATACTCCCAATCAAGTCTAAAGGGATGCAGACCCTGCAATTTTCCTCATTAGACCCCTGCTGGTGCAGCAGCTGATTGATAATTATGAAACCACTCTCATTAGATTTACTTTCCACATGGACACAGACAAACACACAGGGATTTCTTCAGAATAACAAAAGGTCAGAATCTGCAACAAAGTTTGTTAAAAATCCTTGCAATGTACAGAGGTCACCCAGAGGGCAATGTTTTTTTTCTCAACAAAAGTGGACTTATGCCTTGTACACACGGTCGGACATTGATCGGACATTCCGACAACAAAATCCATGGATTTTTTCCGACGGATGTTGGCTCAAACTTGTCTTGCATACACACGGTCATACAAACTTGTCGGAAAATCCGATCGTTCTGAACGCGGTGACGTAAAACACGTATGTCGGGACTATAAACGGGGCAGTAGCCAATAGCTTTCGTCTCTTAATTTATTCTGAGCATGCGTGGTACTTTTTGTGTCGGATTTGTGTACACACGATCGGAATTTCCGACAACGGATTTTGTTGTCGGAAAATTTTATAGCAAGCACTCAAACTTTGTGTGTCGGAAATTGCTATGGAAAATGTGTGATGGAGCCCACACACGGTCGGAATTTCCGACAACAAGGTCCTATCACACATTTTCCATCAGAAAATCCTATCGTGTGTACACGGCATAACTTTTTAACTTTCCATTGATATGCCTCTCATTCATTCTCAATAGTTGTTGGTGGATTTGACACTTTCCACATCTCTAAAGCCATTTACATTACCCTTAAATTAAATGTTTCACTGTGTAAATGCAGTTAACCGCTTGCCGACCAGCCGCCGTCATTATACTGTGGCAGGTCGGCACAATCCTGCGAACCGTCACTATACGAGCGATGGCGAGCACAAGGGACAGAACACAAGTGTGTGAACACACAAATCCGTGTATTGTTCTGAGAGGAGTGACAGATTGTGTATTCTTATTGGCTAGAAACCGCGATCCGTCACTTCCTCTAGTCAGTCCCCTCCCCCTTTAGTTAGAATCACCTCCCAGGGAACACAGTTAACCCCTCGATTGCCCCCTCTAGTGTTAACCCCTTTCCTGCCACTGACATTTTTACAGTAAACAAGGCATTTTTTATAGCACTGATCGCTGTATTAATGCCAATGGTTCCAAAAATGTGTCAAAATTGTCCGATGTGTCGGCCATAATGTCACAGTCATGATTGCCGCCATTACTAGTAAAAAAAAAAAATAATAATAAAAATGTTATAAATCTATCCCCTATTTTCTAGACGCTGTAACTTTTGCGCAAACCAATCAATATACGCTTATTGCGATTTTTTTTTTTTTACCAAAAATGTGTAGAAGAATACATATCGGCCTAAACTGAGAAAAAATTTGCTTTTTTTAAAAAAAAAAATGGGGATATTTATTACAGCAACAAGTACAAAATATTGGGTTTTTTTTTTTCAAAATTTATGCTTTTTTTTTGTTTATAGTGCAAAAAATAAAAAACACAGAGGCGATGAAATACAACCAAAAGAAAGCTCTATTTGTGGGAAAAAAAGGACGTCAATTTTGTTTGGGTGCAATGTCGCACGACCGCGCAATTGTCAGTTAAAACAACGCAGTGCCGAATCGAAAAAATGGCCTGGTCATTCTGCAGCCAAATCTTCCGGGGCTGAAAAACAAAACAAAGTATGTGTAGCGCTACTCCCGTAGGAGCCACGGGAATGCTGTCCGGGTCCTCCCCAAAGCTTTGCCCCGCAGACAGGCACACTCATACATTTCTCCAATGACCAGTCTAGGGGTGTTGTTTTGTTGTTTTATTTTTGGGGAGCTTGGATAGAGTTGAGGGAATTGAGTGATTGAGAATTGCAACAAACAGTGGACTTTAGCTTTGAGGTAGTAGTAGTAGTAGTAAAGAGCCCCCCCCCCCAAAAAAAAAGTAAAAGTCAGCAGCTACAAATACTGCAGCTGCTGACTTTTAATATTAGGACACTTACCTGTCCAGGGAGCCCGCGATGTCAGCACCCCAGCCGATCTTCGGGCCGGCTGTCGGGTGCAGCCATCGCCATTCCTGGTAAGAGTCCCCTACTGCGCATGCAAAGCATGCTGCACTTTCTAATTGGCATGGCGGCGGAGGAAGGAGGAGGGGGGCTGAACGTCTGAGAAATGGCGTTAGGGCTGACTCTGCAGCACAAGAGGGGTGGTAACAGGCAAAAAGTCTCCAAGATCTCTCAGAATCATTTGTACTCACTCAAGGCCCAAATATAGCTGGTAACCGCCTTCCAAGCAGGGCTGGGAAAAGAGATGGGCAGGAGGGGCGGCTGCCCTGGGAACTGTGGTATCATGTGAGGTGGGAAGGCAACGTGAGGAAATTGGGGGGGGGGGATTTGTATTGGAAGGAGGTATTTTGTGATTTAGGGGGATCTGTGTTGGGAGGGGGGATGGGGGAAGAGGATTTGTGCTAGGAGGGGTTTTGTGCTAGAAGAGGTAAAATGGTAGAGAATGGGGGGGTGGGGTGTAACTATGCTTGGAGGGGAATTTTTTTTTGGGGGGAGGGGATTTGTGTTAGTAGGGATGATTGGGGGTATTTGTGCTAGGAGGAAAAGACTGGGAAAGGGGGAGAGGATTTTTGCTAGGAGGGGGGACTGAGGGGCTTTGTGCTAGAAGAGTTGATGTGGTAGAGAGTGTGGGGGTCGGGTATAATTGTGCTAGGAGGGGGAAATTTTTTTTTTTTTTGGGGGGGAGGGAGGATTTGTGCTAGTAGGGATGATAGGAGGGTATTTGTGCTAGGAGGGAACAATTTTTTGGAGGGAGAAGGATTTATGCTAGGATATGCTAGGAGGGGGGATTGAGGGGTTTTGTGCTTATCAAGAGGTGATATAGTAGAGAATTTATTTTGAGGGGGATTTGTGCTAGTAGGGATGATTGGGGGTTATTTGTGCCAGGAGGGAAAATTTTGAAGGGGGGAGGTGGGTTTGCGCTAGGAGGGGGGACTTAGGGGTTTTGTGCTAGAAGACGTGATATTGTAGAGATTGGGGGGGATGGGGTGTAATTGTGCTAGGAGGGGAATTTTTTTGGGGGGGGAGGAGAATGTGTGCTAGTAAGGAGAATTTGGGGGGGGGGGATTTGTGTTAGGAGGGGGGATGGGGGATTTGTGCAGATCGGTGTTCAGTATAGAAAACTTGGGGGATTTTTGCTGACACATAATGCTCATGCAGACCAGATCTTCAGCGGACAGCCCACTCAGTCTGCTCTCTCCAGGGTCCCAACATCCAGGCCCTCAAGTCGACGTCACCCAAGGCCTGACAGACAGCAGGATCATGGTAGCATTACCCTAGAGTGCAGTCAGCCATGATGAACAGAATTACAGATATGTATACTTTAGTAGTGGATTAAGTTATTTCCAGGGGATTTTCTTTAATTCTTTTTTTTTTTCATAGCATCATAAGGGGGCATTTTTTTAATTTTATTTCTCAGTGGACATATCTTGTTGGTAACCAAAAACAAGGGTGATTCCAGCAATATATAAAAGTCTCATGGCATGTCAAAACATCAGTAATTGAGCTGCTGATTTGCCCAGCCTTTTGTTGAAGTGTTGATGATGGCTGGGCTGTTGTTTGCTAGGCAGCACCGGGATTAACTTGCATGCTTATTGTGAGTTCAGGATTCAAAGGCGTCTATGTATAAAAAAAAATGCTGTGCAGATATCTTAAGCATTCGTACACGTACCACAAATGTTCACAATTTATTTTGTGTTATGATTATCTCCTATGAGTGCCACCTCCATCTAGTGGCCATAATATGCTTTTTTTCCCAAGTATTTCAGGGAAATAATGCAGTATGGTCACTGAATGGAGCTGATGATCATAGGAGATAGTCATATTACAGAAAATATGGCAAATATGTGTGGTGTTTGTGTGAATGTTTAAAGTCTCCCCTCGGGTCCCTCGTCAGTGCTTCTGGCCCCTACCCCCTGCCAAGTGCCCCCACAGCAAGCAGCTTACTATGGGGGCACCCGAGCCGGCCACTGCTCTGTGTGTCCATTTAGACACAGAACCGCCTGGCCCTGCCCCCCCCATTGGCACTCCCCTCACAGCAGGAGGTCCAAAGCATCCAGGAGTGGAAATAGGTCATAGAAAACAAAAGGCTCCAAGAGTATAATACCTTATGGATAGATTTATTGAAAAAAAATGCCAATTGGCTACTTGCAAATACTAAAAAACGAGATACGCATAGAAAAAACAATTGCCGGCAAAGAGAAGGAGCGTACACCTGAGCTTCCGGGATCACAGGGCACGATGGCGTCTGCGCGTAGCTCGGGTGTACGCTTGTTCTCTTTGCCGGCAATTGTTTTTATCTATGTGCATCTCGTTTTTAATATTTGTAAGTAGCCAATTGCCGTTTTTTTTTTTCAATAAACCTATCGATATGGTATTATACTATTGGAGCCTTTTGTTTTCTTTGAGCTATTTCCAGTCCTGGATGCTTTGGACATCCCACTGTGAGGGGAGACTCAGTCTTGCCTTGTCCTGGATGAATGGTTGTTACCATTAACCTAACCTGCAGAGATATTCTGCCTGCTCGCTTGACCATCTTAGAGATAGGTGGTTCAGACGATTTTGTAAGAGTCCCTGACCACCATGCGTGGTGTGTCACCGAAAAGTTCGCAATCAAGTCACTTTGGTGGTGGAAAATATATCTAATATATTTTGGACTACTAAATTAACGACTCAGTCACTGTATTTTTTCATTACAATTTTATTGTTTTTTTTTTCATTTTTCTCAGTTTATTCATTTTTTATGTAATTTAGATTTATGTGGTTTCATTATTTACTCCGCTTAAAGAGGTTGTAAACCCTTGTGTTTTTTCACCTTAACCTCCCTGGCGGTATGATTATTTCAGATTTTTGCGTCTCAAAGCGGTAAAATTATTTTGCATAGAAATTTGGCGTTTTATATTGTAGGTTTGTAATTCTTAGCAATAACACACTTATATCTGTCCACCAAGAGTCTAGTAGATATCCCGGGTATGGTGAAGTTTGAAACACAAATTCATGAATTATAATATAATAAATAAATATAAATAATAAAAAAAAAATTAATATAATAATAATGAAATACATTTCCCCACGATTCACTATCGCTCAATTCTGAAAGTGTTCTAATTACTATCTAGCTGGTCTAAAGCCACTTTTGATGTAAACGGACACTTTTTGATTGCTACAGTATGGACAATCTCCAGTTTCCAGGCAGAAAGAACAGTATATATAATATAAAACTGCATGCAGGGCATGGGCCAATGCACTGGGGACAAAAGGGAAGTGAAATGATTTCATACAGTACTGTAATCTGTAAGATTACAGTACTGTATGTGTTATGATTTTGACATTGTTTTGAATTTGCCGCCAGGCTCTGCCCCATGCGTCGCGACGCTCGCAGGGAACGGAGCCTGGCACAGAGAGGCTTCAGGCAGAGGACGGAGCCCGCAGACAGCGTGGGGGGACATCGCAGGATCCTGGGGACAAGGTAAGTATACTGTGGCTCGGGATTACCGCTAATGGTGCTGAAATTTAACCCCGAGCCACACTCGGGAATATCGTCAGGGAGGTTAATGCATCCTATGCATTAAGGTGAAAAAACACCTGTCAGTGACCGCCCCCCCGTTTTACTTACTTGAGCCCTCGAACTTCACCCACGGGGACGCGCCATCTCTCTGCCCGGGGTTCTCCGCTCTTGATTGGATAGATTGATAGCAGCGCAGCCATTGACTCCCGCTGCTGTCAATCAAATCCAATGACGCGAGCGCCGGTGGGCCGAGTCCTGCATTCAGTGGCTATGGATGCCAAATGTGGGCCCGCAAGGTAATTCCCTGGGAGAGCGCTTCTCCAAGGGGGTTATCTGATGCGGGGAGGAGCCGCGAGAGCCACCGGAAGAACCCCAAAAGAGCAGGTTCGGGGCCACTCTGTGCAAAATGAGCTGCACAATGGAGATAAGTATAACATGTTTGTTATTTAAAGAAAAAAAAAAAGGCCTTTACAATCACTTTAAATTTAAACACTATAGGATTTTACTTACTACTGTGTCATAGCACTAAAACATCTATTGACCTTGTTTTTTGAATTAATTTGAATCCCAATTTGCGCAATTTTTGGGGTTTTTATGTGATGTAACTTGGATTATATCTCCTAGTTAAATTGAGGCAGTTCAATTGTATATGTGTGTATATATATATATATATATATATATATATATATATATATATATATATATATATATATATATTATATATAATTTTAGGGATGAGCCGAACACCCCCCTGTTCGGTACGCACCAGAACATGCGAACAGGAAAAAAGTTTGTTCGAACACGCGAACACCGTTAAAGTCTATGGGACACGAACATGAATAATCAAAAGTGCTAATTTTAAAGGCTTATAGGCAAGTTATTGTCATAAAAAGTGTTTGGGGACCTGGGTCCTGCCCCAGGGGACATGGATCAATGCAAAAAAAAGTTTTAAAAACAGCCGTTTTTCAGAAGCAGTGATTTTAATAATGCTTAAAGTCAAACAATAAAAGTGTAATATCCCTTTAAATTTAGTATCTGGGGGGTGTCTATAGTATGCCTGTAAAGGGGCGCATTTTTCCTGTTTTTAGAACAGTCTGACAGCAAAATGAAATTTCAAAGGAAAAAAAGTAATTTAAAACTACTCGTGGCTATTAATGAATTGCCGGTTGTTTTTTGGGGGCGTGGCCTGGACGGGAATGAGATAGGACGTGAGTGACCAGAGCTCCGCTTGTGGCAGATCCTTTACCCGATATCCTGATACCCCGAATCAGCCATTTCTCCCGTACTCCCGCGAATCCGAAGCTGATACAGCCTGGAACATGTCTCCGCCAAAGAGGAACACAGCCGCCTCCTCTTCCCTAGACAGGTACCGCAGAACGGAACGTGACCATGAGGGGCAAGATGGCGCCTCCTCATCAGAGCACGCAGTCCCCCAAGCTGACCAGGGGACGGCTGATACAGCCAAGGTGCTTGAGGCGATATCCCTATGCCAATCCACCCTCACAACGAAATTAGAAGAGGTTAAAGTGGACATATCTCTCATTAGGCATGACATGACCAAGCTTAGGGAAAGAGTTACAGAGACAGAGACCAGAATCGGCCGGGCGGAAGACACACTTTATCCCCTGCAACATTCCCAGGAAGATTTAAAGCGCCAAATTCAGATGCTGGCACAGAAGCATGACGATTTGGAAAATCGCGCCCGTAGATCCAACCTACGCTTTATTGGCCTCCCGGAGGGCTCAGAGGGACCAGATCCAGCCACTTTCCTTGAAAAACTCCTAATCTCCACGTATGGCAGAGAGGCCTTCTCTGGGACTTTCGTAGTTGAGCGGGCTCACCGTATGCCGGCGCGCCGCCCACCTGAAGGGGCCCCGCCACGCACGTTTATAGCGAAGCTACTAAATTTCAAGGACCGAGATGCTGTACTACGCCTCGCCAGGCTAAAGGGTAATATCCCATTCCAGTCGGGTCATGTGTCGGCCTTTCCGGACTTCTCCGCCGAAGTACAGAAACAGAGGGCCCGGTTCCTGGATGTTAAAAGGCGCCTTAGGGCTCACCAATTGAAATACGCTATGCTTTACCCCGCCCGACTCCGCGTGGCTGGAGACGATCGTGCCTACTTCTTTGAGGACCCGGTGCAGGCATCGGAGTGGTTGGACCATCGCGATGCTGAACGGAACCGTCCGGCCCAAGACTGATCTCCAGGCAACGGTATGTAAAGCTATGACCCTGTGAAAGACTCCAACTTGTCGCATCCATATGCAATTTACCCTCGCCTAATTCTTTCCAAGCTGTGGAGGCCTGGCAATGTCAGACACAGATACCTCACGCTTGAAATATTTATCCGAATCCCAGGGTATGTTGGCGCTCAGGGAACTGCTCACTACATAAGCTAGCGCCCGAAATCATACCCATATTGCAGATATGCATAAGCTATGGCCTACTGAACCCACTACACAGATCACGGGACTTAACCTAGAGACCTGCCGGGCCCTGAACTTTGGAACTTTTCCACTTCGAGGAAATATATACATGGAGATGAACTACAGCCACGCGGCCCTCTCTCCTACTCCATAGGAACTTATGCCGACCCAACACCCATGAAAAGGCAAGGAGAAGATCAGAAGATACAACGCGTTATACAGGGGGTAGCTTTTAACCCATGCATTATACTACAGATTGATTACAATGTCTATATGCCACAACCGGAAGGGAGAACGTCTCTCATTCCCGGTAACAACCCAGTGTTTATTTGTCCTTACTAATAGGTTTGACCCTACGCCGTGAGTGTAGCCGGATAGGCTTTCACTGTGGCTGCTAAGGGTGTTGTGCACTACCTTGGCTCATACAATTTGCAATATGTTCAAAGGTAGTGACACTAGTTATGGGTTTGATGTCCCAGCTAGGTTGGGGCGGCTGAGGACTGGGTGGGGGGTCGGGGAAATGTTTTTGTTATTACTATTACTTTTAAAGAACATGGACCTTATTTCTATGCAACTCAAGAAGCGTGAACATAGATTGCACCTAGCACTGATAAGATTTCACAATTTCAGATTTATTATATCGAATGTACATGAACTTGCCCTGGGAAATTGTCTTGCACCGTTCCCACCACGCTATGTGTCTGCTGGAGGATGACTGACATCAAGTTTCTGACTTGGAATGTCAGAGGAATCCGTGACAAGGTTAAGCGCACCGCAATTTTCGGATGCCTCAAGTCATATCGGGCAGACATGGTGCTGGTCGAAACGCACATCACAGGCCAAATTCAGTTGGCGATGAGGCGCCCGTGGATAGGCTGGGCGTATCATGCCACTCATTCTTCGTACTCTAGAGGAGTATCCATACTCATTGCCAAATCAGTTTCGTTTGGCATTTTGTCGGTGCGGACTGACCCCCAGGGCAGGTTCATTTTTCTACAGTGTACAATTTGTGGTTCGCAATACCTACTCATGGCCTTCTATATTCCTCCACCATACAACTCTAGCCTTCTTACTGAGGGCTTAACATACATGGCACAGTACCCAGCAACACCTGCTATCTGGTTGGGTGACTTTAACGAAGTTATGAACCCCTCTTTAGACAGATTACGTACGCAACAAGATAGCCTACCCCCGGACATCACTAGATTTGGGCGGCTGCTGCGTGACTTTTCTTTGACCGATGCGTGGCGCTACAGACATCCCCACACTCGAGCCTACTCATGCTTTTCGGCGACACACTCCTCTATGTCCCGAATAGACCTAATACTGCTCTCAGACACACTTATACCATCCCTTACAGAATCTGGGTACCACACTAGATCCCTTTCGGACCATGCCCCTTGCTGGGCCACCCTGCGTATTGCTCCCCCTGCGGGGCCCCGTACCTGGCGGCTACACTCCTTTTGGCTCTCATTACTTGAGGACCAGGAGGACATTAGCTCAGAATGGCAATTCTATTTCAATACGAACCGTGACACCGCCCCTATGGATATGATATGGGAATCGTTTAAACTACATGTCCGTACAATTATCTCCCATCGTATTAATAGGCTAAAAACCACATCCAAAATCAAATTGACACAGGCTTCCGAACAACTAGACATCGACACCAGAGAATTTAACCTAGACCCCACACCCGCCAATGCATCCCTTCTTAAATTACGAACGAGAGTGCTTGACCAACTTCTCTTTGAAAAAGCCAACCAGAAGCTTCTCTTCTCTAAACAACGGGTATTTGAACAGGGGGAACGGGCGGGCAAGCTCCTGGCATATCTAGCAAGACAAGACACGAACCCCCCGGTGGTGGTCTCTCTAAAGGACCCCCAGGGCACAACAACATCTGACTCAGACACAGTGGCAAACATATTTCGTAGTTATTACGCTGATTTATACTCTTCCAAGGTGGGGGCTGCAGCGCAAGAAACCCAGGCTTTTCTCCAGAAAATACCCCTTCCTAAATTATAAGAGTCCCAGATGCAAGAAATGGAGGCCCCAATATTGTCTGATGAGATAGCAGCCGCGATAGCTTCGTTAGCCCCAGCTAAAGCCCCTGGGCGAGATGGTATTCCCCTAGATTTCTACGCTACCTATTCCGAAGTCCTAGTGCCTGAATTATTAAAACTATACAAACATATCTTCGAGACTGGGTCTCTTCCACAATCCCTAAGGCAAGCAGTAATCGTAGTGATTCCCAAACCTGGCAAGGACCCCCAATACCCAGAGTCCTACCGTCCAATCTCGCTCCTTCAGATATCAAAATTCTAGCCAAAATACTAGCTATCCGCTTAAACCGTATTATCCTATCCATAATCCATCCCGACCAAACGGGGTTCATGCCTGGGAAAAATACAGCCATGAATCTCTGTAGGCTCTACATTAATATTCAAGCAGCACATGACACAGTCGGGGACAGAGCAGTGGTGGCACTAGATGCCGCCAAGGCTTTTGACTCCGTGGAGTGGGAGTACCTGTGGGAGTGCCTTAGGGGGTTCGGTTTTGGCCCCAACTTCATCAAGTGGGTTCAATTATTGTACTTCTCACCAGAGGCCACTGTACTTGTGAATGGGACGATCTCGACACCTTTTCCACTACAACGTGGAACCAGACAGGGGTGCCCACTCTCCCCACTCCTTTACGCCTTGGCAGCTGAGCCTCTGGCTATATCCCTCAGGGAGCACCCAGACGTTCAGGGTCTTAGGGTGGGGAACCTGGTGGAGACGGTGAGTCTCTATGCAGACGATATGCTGCTGTACTTGCAAGACACAGGCCCGTCTCTCCAGGCTGCCCTACAGACCATCGAAGACTTTGGTAAACATTCAGGCTTGAGTATAAACTGGACCAAATCACAAATCATGCCTTTGGACCCAACTGCACCTACACACCTCTCTGCATCCCTCCCTTTACAAAGAGTGGCGTCTTTTAAATATCTAGGTATACAGATCACCAAAGAGCCCCCAGAATTTCTCCCCAATAATATTGAGCCACTACTCGCATATTTTAAACTACGTACACAAGCTTGGGCAAAACTCCCACTGGGAATTATGGGTAGGATTAATCTATTCAAAATGGTACTCCTTTCAAAATTCTTATATATAATGTGGAACTAGCCAGTTCTTATCCCTCTTAAAACCTTTAAAGTAATAGATCATATACTTAATACATTTATTTGGGGAACCAGCCGACACAAGTTGGCGTGGCACACTCTGAAGAACCCGACATCTTCAGGAGGTGCGGCCCTCCCAGACCTACATGCATATTATATATCGGCACAACTTTCACACTTATACCATCTCCACAAAACTGACACCACTAGATATCAAACCTTGATTTGCAGGAAACCGAACTCAGCTGCTCATTCCCCCCTACAGGTGATTTTTAGAGGCAGAGGCAACAGGAGGGGCTGGGCTGTTCAGAACCCCCTGCTGCACCAACATAAGAGCGTATGGGAGGGTGCACTCAAACTCGTCGGGGCGGACTTTTTCCACTCACATACACCATTATGGCACAATCCACAACTACCAGAACTGAAGCATTTGCCAGGAGCGACTACATGGGCTACAAAGGGTATAATATATCTGTTCCAGGTGATCTCCCCTCTGGGTGTAAGAAGCTTTCAATCGCTACAAGAAGAGTTTGAACTACCCTCACTCATGAAATTTAAATACATCCAATTAAGACACGCTCTAAACACCCAATTTGCGACAGAATTCCCCAATATACAAATGCTACCTATGGTTGACGTAGTCATGGGTGAGGATCCCGAGAAATTAATTTCCACCCTATACACCATCATACGCACACGCACGGTAGCAAGGGTTGTTGACACAGCTAAGCTCAGATGGGAAGTAGACATTGGCCCAATAGATGATTCAGACTGGGATGAGGTACTGGAAAATGTTAAACAAGTGTCTCCTAAACTCTCTGACCGTCTTACCCAACTGTACATTGTCCATAGATCTTACCTTACGCCAGCCAGACTAGCGAAATTTCGCCCAGACCAGAGTCCTGACTGCCCAAGGTGTGCAGACAACCCTTGTTCCTTCTTCCACCTGCTCTGGTCCTGTCCACATATCCAGAGTTATTGGGCGCAAATTATCAAATTCCTACACGACCAAATGGGTTCCCCAGTGCAGGTAGATCCCAAACTGTGCCTTCTGGGACTGCTCCCAGATGTCACAGTCGAGAAATACCAGGCCACATTCTTACAGGAAACTCTTTTCTGTGCCAGAAAAGTAATCGCTAAATACTGGATGCGGCCCCACTCTCCTTCAATTCAAAACTGGTTTGCTGAAATTAATAAATCACTGCCCAACAAAAAATTGCTTTATAAGCATAGAGGATGCCCAGGCAAATATAATAGAGTGTGGGATAAATGGCTTGAGGCTAGTGAGACTTGCACGGAATAGCTTGATGTGGGCGTGTTATAGGGATATAGTGCAGGCATGCTAATCTATATTGGTTGTAATGCTTTCATATTCCAATGTACACTATGATATCGTAATAAGATCAGCAAATGTAATTGATGCCTCTATGTTAGGTTACTGTATGGAATATATTATGCTAATGATAATCCTGAGACACATTGTGAACACATCTTTGTTTATCCTGCAATACATTTCACGTTTGTAACTGTATGTTGTATAAGATATCTATGTCTGCCATGAACACGAATAAACATGTTCTTTCTTTAAAAAAAAAAAAAAAAAAAAACCAGCCGTTTTTTCAGAAGCAGTGATTTTAATAATGCTTAAAGTCAAACAATAAAAGTGTAATATCCCTTTAAATTTAGTATCTGGGGGGTGTCTATAGTATGCCTGTAAAGGGGCGCATGTTTCCCGTGTTTAGAACAGTCTGACAGCAAAATGACATTTCGAATGAAAAAACCCATTTAAAACTACTCGCGGCTATTGCATTGCCGACAATACACATAGAAGTTCATTGATAAAAACGTCATGGGAATTCCCCACAGGGAAACCCCGAACCAAAATTTAAAAAAAATGACGTGGGAGTCCCCCTAAATTCCATACCAGGCCCTTCAGGTCTGGTATGGATATTAAGGGGAACCCCAGCCAAAATTAAAAAAAAAAATGATGTGGGGTTCCCCCTAAATTCCATACCAGACCCTTATCCAAGCACGCAACCTGGCAGGCCGCAGGAAAAGAGGGGGGGACGAGAGTGCGGCCCCCCCTCCTGAACCGTACCAGGCCACATGCCCTCAACATCGGGAGGGTGCTTTGGGGTAGCCCCCCAAAACACCTTGTCCCCATGTTGATGAGGACAAGGGCCTCATCCCCACAACCCTGGCCGGTGGTTGTGGGGGTCTGCGGGCGGGGGGCTTATCAGAATCTGGAAGTCCCCTTTAACAAGGGTAAGGGGGTACTTACTACTACCATTTTACTAAAAAACTGTCAAAAATTTTAAAAATGACAAGAGACAGTTTTTGACAATTCCTTTATTTAAATGCTTCTTCTTTCTTCTATCTTCCTTCATCTTCTTCTTCTGGTTCTTCTGGCTCTTCTGGTTCTTCCTCCGGCGTTCTCGTCCAGCATCTCCTCCGCGGCGTCTTCTATCTTCTTCTCCTCGGGCCGCTCCGCACCCATGGCATGGGGGGAGGCTCCCGCTCTTCTCTTCTTCTTTTCTTCTCTTCTTCTCTTCTTCTCTTCTTCTCTTCTTCTCTTCTTCATTTTTTTCTCCGGGCCGCTCCGCATCCATGCTGGCATGGAGGGAGGCTCCCGCTGTGTGACGGCGTCTCCTCGTCTGACTGTTCTTAAATAACAGGGGGGGCGGGGCCACCCGGTGACCCCGCCCCCCTCTGACGCACGGTGACTTGACAGGACTTCCCTGTGACGTCATGGGGAATGCCACAGGGAAGTCCCATCGTGTCCCATGCGTCAGAGGGGGGCGGGGTCACCGGGTGGCCCCGCCTCCCCCGTTATTTAAGAACCGTCAGACGAGGAGACGCCGTCACACAGCGGGAGCCTCCCTCCATGCCAGCATGGATGCGGAGCGGCCCGGAGAAGAAAATGAAGAAGAGAAGAAGGAAGAAGAGAAGAAGAAGAAGATGAAGAGAAGAGCGGGAGCCTCCCCCCATGCCATGGGTGCGAAGCGGCCCGAGGAGAAGAAGATAGAAGACGTCGCGGAGGAGATGCTGGACAAGAACGCCGGAGGAAGAACCAGAAGAACCAGAAGATGAAGGAAGAAAGAGGAAGCATTTAAATAAAGGAATTGTCAAAAACTGTCTCTTGTCATTTTTAACATTTTTGACAGTTTTTTAGTGAAATGGTAGGGGTAAGTACCCCCTTACCATTTCACACAGGGGGGCCGGGATCTGGGGGTCCCCTTGTTAAAGGGGGCTTCCAGATTCCGATAAGCCCCCCGCCCGCAGACCCCCACAACCACCGGCCAGGGTTGTGGGGATGAGGCCCTTGTCCTCATCAACATGGGGACAAGGTGTTTTGGGGGCTACCCCAAAACACCCTCCCAATGTTGAGGGCATGTGGTCTGGTACGGTTCAGGAGGGGGGGCGCACTCTCGTCCCCCCCTCTTTTCCTGCGGCCTGCCAGGTTATGTGCTCGGATAAGGGTCTGGTATGGATTTTTGGGGGGACCCCACGCCGTTTGTTTTTTTTTTTTGGCACGGGGTTCCCCTTAAAATCCATACCAGACCTGAAGGGTCTGGTATGGAATTTAGGGGGAACCCCACATCATTTATTTTTTTTAATTTTGGCCGGGGTTCCCCTTAATATCCATACCAGACCTGAAGGGCCTGGTATGGAATTTAGGGGGACTCCCACGTCATTTTAAAAAAAAAATTTGGTTCGGGGTTCCCCTGTGGGGAATTCCCATGCCGTTTTTATCAATGAACTTCTATGTGTATTGTCGGCAATGCAATAGCCGCAAGTAGTTTTTGATTGTTTTTTTCCTTCGAAATGTCATTTTGCTGTCAGACTGTTCTAAACACGGGAAACATGCGTCCCTTTACAGGCATACTATAGACACCCCCCAGCTACAAAACACTTTTATTGTTTGACTTTAAGCATTATTAAAATCACTGCTCCTTTTTAAAACTTTTTTTTGCATTGATCCATGTCCCCTGGGGCAGGACCCAGGTCCTCAAACACTTTTTATGACAATAACTTGCATATAAGCCTTTAAAATTAGCACTTTTGATTTCTCCCATAGACTTTTAAAGGGTGTTCCGCGGCATTCGAATTTGCCGCGAACACCCCAAATTGTTCGCTGTTCGGCGAACTCGCAAACAGCCAATGCTCATCCCTAATATATATATATATATATATATATATATACACACACAGTGGGGCAAAAAAGTATTTAGTTAGCCATCAATTGTGCAAGTTCTCCCACTTAAAAAGATGAGAGAGGCCTGTAATTGTCATCATAGGTATACCTCAACTATGAGAGACAAAATGTGGAAACAAATCCAGACAATCACATTGTCTGATTTTTGAATGAATTTATTTGCAAATTATGGTGGAAAATAACTATTTGGTCACCTACAAACAAGCAAGATTTCTGGCTCTCACAGACCTGTATCTTCTTCTTTAAGAGGCTCCTCTGTCCTCCACTCATTACCTGTATTAATGGCACCTGTTTGAACTTGTTATCAGTATAAAAGACACCTGTCCACAACCTCAGACAGTCACACTCCAAACTCCACTATGGTGAAGACCAAAGAGCTGTCGAAGGACACCAGAAACAAAATTGTAGACCTGCACCAGGCTGGGAAGACTGAATCTGCAATAGGCAAGCAGCTTGGTGTGAAGAAATCAACTGTGGGAGTAATAATTAGAAAATGGAAGACATACTGATCATCTCCCTCGATGTGGGGCTCCACGCAAGATCTCACCCCGTGGGGTCAAAATGATCACAAGAACGGTGAGCAAAAATCCCAGAACCACACGGGGGACCTAGTGAATGACCTGCAGAGAGCTGAGACCAACGTAACAAAGGCTACCATCAGTAACACACTACGCCGCCAGGGACTCATATCATGCAGTGCCATAGGTGTCCCCCTGCTTAAGCCAGTACATGTGCGGGCCGGTCTGAGGGTTGCTAGAGAGCATTTGGATGATCCAGAAGAGAATTGGGAGAATGTCATATGGTCAGATGAAACCAAAGTAGAACTGTTTGGTAGAAACACAACTCGTCATGTTTGGAGGAGAGAGAATGCTGAGTTGCAACCAAATACACCATACCTACTGTGAAGCATGGGGGTGGCAACATCATGCTTTGGGGCTGTTTCTCTGCAAAGGGAACAGGACGCCTGATCCGTGTACATGAGAGAATGAATGGGGCCATGTATTGTGAGATTTTGAGTGCAAACCTCCTCCCATCAGCAAGGGCATTGAAGATGAAACGTGGCTGGGTCTTTCAGCATGACAATGATCCCAAACAAACCGCTCGGGCAATGAAGGAGTGGCTTCGTAAGAAGCATTTCAAGGTCCTGGAGTGGCCTAGCCAGTCTCCAGATCTCAACCCCATAGAAAACCTTTACAGGTAGTTGAAAGTCCGTGTTGCCCAGTGACAGCCCCAAAACATCACTGCTCTAGAGGAGATCTGCATGGAGGAATGGGCCAACATACCAGCAACAGTGTGTGACAACCTTGTGAAGACTTACAGAAAACGTTTGACCTCTGTCATTGCCAACAAAGGATATATAACAAAGTATTGAGATGAACTTTTGATATTGACCAAATACTTATTTTCCACCATAATTTGCAAATAAATTCTTTCAAAAATCAGACAATGTGATTGTCTGGATTTGTTTCAACATGTTGTCTCTCATAGTTGAGGTATACCTATGATGACAATTACAGGCCTCTCTCATCTTTTTTAAGTGGGAGAACTTGCACAATTGGTGGCTGACTAAATACTTTTTTGCCCCACTGTGTGTGTGTGTGTGTGTGTGTGTATGTATATGTGTGTGTATGTGTTGGTATATATATATAAATTTTTTTTTTTTTTTTCATTTTTATTAGCACAGTATTTAACCATTTTATTCTTTGTAAAGTGAAGCTTCGCCTCATTACTAAGCTCTGGAGCATCTGCACTTGCAGAGTTCAACTGCACTTGCAAAGTGCACAGTCTATTTGCCTTTAGTAAATTTCCCCCATAATATACAGCAACAGTATAACTGTGTTGTTTGAAAACGCTTAACATTTATCATTGTAGGGTTCAAGGTAGGTGACTCTGCTTAGGCTATGTCATCAGCTATCTGAAGATGGAAGGTAGTATTTCCATCAGTCTCCTCTCGCCCCAGTGATCAGACTGCAATGTTTTACTGCAGTTGCACTCTGTAAGAGCAGTTGCTCCAGAGTGGGCAGAAGCTCTGCTGACTTTTATTATCCAATCATGTGCAAGCAATAATGTTATTTTGTTTATTTTCCTTTTATGTGATTGGATATTCTTTGCAAAGTGAAGCTTTTCCTCATTTACTAAGCTCTGGAGAAACTGTGCACAGTCTATTTGCCTTTAGTAAATCAACCCCACAGGGTCTGATCTGTGTCAAATATTTGCACCAATATTTTGCAGTTAAAGTTAATATTTTTTTACCACCACATTCAAAAGTAACTTTTTTGAAAAAAAAATATATTTCTACTCGCCAATATCTTTTCCAGATTCATCATAGCTTTCCTCCCAAGGCCCTAGCATCTTTTAATTGTATGGCTGTTTCTGATCATTCCAAGGTAAATAAATGTGTTTGCCTTGACAGTAATATTCAATATGCATTTCTTATGACTAATGTAAGCTCTGCCTTTAAATAAAAAAAAGAAATCATGCATTTTGTGGCATTCAAGTCACATCGTACCACATTTTTACCTGTGATTTCTCGAACATGGTAATTAATCTTTGCATAAGACATTGGTCCTGAGCATGTGCCTTGCTTTTGATTGATTATATTAGAAATTTAGTGCTACAGCTCATACAATAGCAATATTTCATTATATCAAGAAGCACAGACCTACCTATCAATAAATGGGAAAAGTCAAGAACTGCTCATATTAACATAAGGAACATGAAGAATAACCTTGATAAGAATAAAATACTGTACATTTCTTCAAACTTTCCAATATCCTTTAGTATTTTTTTTCCAGTATCTGGAATTTAAAGCTGAACTCTAGGCAGATAAATAACAAAAGAAACATACATTAATTTATCAATGCATTCATGAGAAAATAAAATAAGTATTCTTTTTAAATGCATCTAATGTAAACACTTGAACATGGCTTGGTGTCCCCCGTAATAGAGCACTTAGACGGGGAGAGGAAGGAGAAACACTAAAGCAGAACTAAAGTCTTTTTGAAAACTGCAAGCAGGCAGAGTTTTTATTGCAGAAGAGACTTGCAATGTCTCCTCTGAAATAAAACAAAGCTACCTGGCCTGCTCGCAGTCTTCCTTAGAATCTACCCTGGGCTACGCATGCATAGCCCAGTATACTTTCCGACACTGTGCCTGTGTACCGGGGTGACTGAACTCCTGCGCTGGCCAAACAAGATGGTCGAAGACCGACACCTGGAAGAAGCTGGTGAGAAGATGCCAGCGCCGGTGAGGGACCTCGTGGATATTGGACCATTGGAGCTAAAGTCTTTATGACTTTGGTTCCGCTTTAACCACTTGAAGACCCAGCCTTTTCTGGCACTTTTTGTTTACAAATTTAAATGTAGTATTTTTTTATAGAAAATTACTTATAACTAGGGTTGTCCCGATACCACTTTTTTAAGACCGAGTACAAGTACCGATACTTTTTTTCAAGTACTCGCCGAAACCGATTACTGATACTTTTATTTTTAATGTCACGTGACAGTGTATTTTTTTTTTTTTTTAGAGGGGGGGGGGTGGCCGGTGTCTTTTTTATTTAAATTTTTTACAATTTTTTTTTATTATTTATTGCAATACTTTGTTATTTTTTTTCTTTTTTTAATTAGCCCTGTTGGGGGGCTTTGGTGAGATATTAGGGGTCCTAACAGACCCCTAATATCTCCCCCTTGAGACAGAGAAAGAGACCGAGGATAGAGATTCCCCAGTCCCTCTAGCTGCACTGAAAATGAATGGAGAGAAGACAGCGGCTCCTCTCCATTTATAAACCAAGACATCGTAATCACAGGAGGAGGAAATGGAGGGGGACAGCAGAATGGAGGGGGACAGCAGAATGGAGGGGGACAGCAGAATGGAGGGGGACAGCAGAACAGAGAGGGACAGCAGAACGGTGGGGGACAGCAGAACGGTGGGGGACAGCAGAACGGTGGGGGACAGCAGAACGGAGGAGGCATGGAGGATGCGGTGACAGTCAGCGGTGATCGCGTGTGGGGGAGTTACAAGCACCGATCACCGCTGTATAAATTTCACTAAAGCAGCTGACGGAGAAGCTTGTAACTCCCCCACATGTCGATCACTAGTGACTGTCCAGGTATCGGGTGAAGCATCGGGAGCATTTGCCCGAGTACAAGTACTTGGGCAAATGCTCGGTATTGGTGCCAATGCCGATACTAGTATCGGTATCGGGACAACCCTACTAATTATGGTTCTCATGGTTTACATATATATTTTTTATAATGTAATCCATTTTGATATTTTCATTTTTATTTTTGTTTTTATTTACATACAAATACATGCATCTGTACCAGAAAACTGTCCCTTAGTGATTTGTATGGTGTTTTGCCTTGGTCTCCAGCACCCCAAAAGTTAAAGTGATTGTAAACAATCACCTTGTAAAACAACCCATTTAGTTTAAAATAGAAATGAAAGGCAAACTATTTGTGTATAGATATAAAAATACATTGTAAATATCTTTATTCCTTTTTTTTATAAGTGATCACATTCTCTCTGTTCTCAGCTGCAGAAGAGCTGGGGAACTAGAAGCAGCAGCACACTGAGCTTCCCAGTGAATGGCAGTGCAGCAGGGTGTGTCAGGACAAGTCTGATCACTGGAGGAGAGCACACTGAGTTCTCAGAATAGCTAGAGAACTGACCACACTGTTCTTTCCTGCTTAGTGTGGTCAGTTTTTACTAGGAAAGCAAGGGGGCTGGCAGGAACCACCAGGGATTTTACATAAAGGAAGCAATACATGGAGAATAGGACACTTTCTCATACAACTACATGGTACAGCAGGCACATATCAGGAATATGAAGTGTTGGAGTAACAAACGCTTTAAATATGGAATGACTCTCAGTATGGTCGCTTTTCTCTGTGAGGGGAGTATATGAAACAGAGTGTTCTGGCTCACCGTAGTTAAAGCGGAGTTCCACCCAAAAGTGGAACCTCCGCTTATAGGCTTCCTCCCCCCTCCGGTGCCACATTTTGCACCTTTCAGGGGGGAGGGGGAGGGACTGGTAACTGTTTTTGACAGGTACCCTTCCCCACTTCCGGGAGACAGTGCTGCAGCGCCGTCCCTTGGAAGATTGGCCCCCCTCCTCTTTCCTCAGTACCAGTAAAAATGCTCAGTGCACTTCGCGCATGTGCAAGAGGGAACAGGCTGTGAAGTCAAAAAGCTTCACTGCCGGTTTCCCTTAACATGAATGGTGACGGCAGCGCTCGAGAGCCAATACGAAAATCGTCTGGGGTGCCGACATTACAGGAACCCTGGACAGGTAAGTGGCTTAATATTAAAAGTCAGTAGCTACAGTATTTGTAGCTGCTGAATTTTAATGTTTTCGTGAGCAGGCAGAACTCCTCTTTAAGACAGCAGTGAGGGAAGTGCTGATGGACTTGAGAAGGGGGAGGGGCATGCCCCCGAAACACATTTTTACCATGGCAACTCACCACGTCACTCCAGGAAGTGCGCTGAGAGCAGCTCAACCGCTAAGGCTGTCTGCTTTCTTTGTGCATGAGCTGAGGGACAGCTGCAGGGAACTTGCTGGATAAAGTATTACTGAACCCACAACAGTAAAATCAGTCTGTATATGCAGAAAAGCATGCTTGTTATACTCACTGTGGAACCTAAGGGAATAATTCTCTGCATTGTGTAAAAAGGCTGTTTGTTTCCCCTTCTTTTACTGTCTCCAATCTATCTGCTGATATAACAGAGCCTTGGAGGCACTCTGCACATGCTCAGTTTGGTGTGTATTGCTAGAGAGTTTTTTTCCTTTTTTTTAGGAAGGTGCATGTGATCAGCACTGTCCAGACAGAGGGTCAGGAGTCCTGTAGTCCCATTGGATAGTCAGTGGAGAATGAAAACTCCTACAAGCTTTAACCAGGCGCTGACAAAAGTCACACGACTGCTATATACTGCTGATGAGAAAAGGTACAGTGTCCACCTGCAGCATTGCTCCTCACTGCAGCTTGATCAGTGTCCATCTTCAGCCCTGCCGAGGGGAAGGAGGGAACGAGTGCTCCTGAAATAGAGCCGGATCAAATGTGTACTCAGCTCGGCGTCACGCCCAGTCCCGCCCCTTGGCCCGGATCCTATGATGGAAATAACGCCGGTCAAATGCTGGGACGTCAATGCTAGGAGATGTCCAGGGGGCGGGACTGAGCGTGACTGCGAGCCGAGCCGAGTACACAGGAGATCCGGCTCTATTTCGGCAGCGCTCGTCCTCTCCTTCCCCTCGGTGGCAGCCTATATCTGTGTATAACACGCACACATGATTTCCCCCTATTTTAATGGGGAAAAAGTGAGTGTTATACACCGATAAATATGGTATTTGTATTGTTCAAAGCAAACTCACCCATTCATCCATGTCTCCATAGTTTGTTTTGTTGAGTAATCACTTTGAAAAACACCCCTCTAACATTTCTGGCTGTGGCCATCTTGAATAAGGGCAGATGATTCATGTAGCATTTACTTCCTGGAATCCATATTCCCCTACCCCAGGCATGCATGCAGGAGGATGTGCTTATCTCAGAGAACCCCTCCTCCCCCTCCTGAAGACTTCCGGGATGTATGACATCATTTTGGCCTAGGCCAGAAACCAGGAAGCAACTGAAGAAATTAAAGGTTTTTCACCTTAATGCATTAGGGTGAAAAACCTTCTATACTGCAGCTGCCCCCCCCCCCCCCAGAGCCCCCCTTGTTCTTACCTGAACCCGATCGGTCCAGCGATGAGCATGAGCCCAGCAGCTCCAGCTGCTGTCTCAGGTCCTCATTGGATAGAGTGATAGCAGCGGGAGCCAATGGCAATCAAAATGTCAATCAAATCCAGTAACACGGGAGCCGGTGGGCGGGTCCGAGTCCTGCTGTCTGTGTCAATGGACGCAGCAGCAGGACTCGGGAGCGCGCCTGCATGGTTGCCCCTATGGAAAGCTACTCTCCGTGGGGGCCCCTGACGTAGTGGAGGAGCCAGGAGTGCCACTGGGACACCCCAGAAAAGGAGGATCGGGGCCACTCTGTGCAAAACCTTTGCACAGAGCAGGTAAGTATGACATGTATGTTTAAAAAAAGAAAAACACACAGCTAAAACCAAGCTCCTCCTGACACCACAGAGTAGACATCCTCATTACTACTCTAAAACACCTCATCCAGGACCTGAACATCAAGGATTGGGACACTAAGGGACTATGATGGCTAAATGACCTCATGCCAAATGGGACTCGCTCCACACCAGATAGTATTGTTGACAAATTCAAACTCCCTTGCTCCTCACATTTCACTTTAAGCCGTGTATATATAGCTTTATATTCATGTGCCCTCCCCCATCGTTTAGGGTTCAAAATAATGTCTGGCAATACTACACAAACCCCACTAAATTTAAAAAAGGCACATCTCTACTTTATAATTTACTTCAGGATAAAAAGACCTTTCACAAAACAAACTCAATGCTCTAATGGGAAGCAGATCTAAAATCCTCTTTCTCTGATGCCCAGTGGATCCAAGCTATAACATTTACTCATACTATTAAACATTGTGTAAACCACTAGGAACTGGCATTGAAAATTTTACATCACTGGTACCTCACCCCTTATAGACTGGCAAAAATTTATGACACAAGCTCTCCACTATGCTGGCGAGCATGTGGCAACTAAGGAACCCTTATGCTTATTTTTTGGTTGTGTAACAGCATTCTCAGTTTCTGGCGGAAAACCTTCCAACCGATGAATTTGGCATTAGCCCTACTTAATCTAGGCATCAAGCAATCCCCTATCGGATTCCGAGGGACAGTTGCCAACATACTATTATCAACCAAATTAATTCTCACCGGGTGATGGAAACATGACCTAGCTCCTAATCCGTCAGAGGTTGTGAATGTTACCCAACAACATTACTTAGACTCCATATCTAAGATCCTTCCATGCCTTTGAACTCAGTTGGGGACCATGGACCTCCTGGTACCCTCCTTAGATTCCAGGATGCCCAAATACCCATTATGTGCCTTTCTTTACCTCTTTGTTATGCAATAAATATACTACCGATGTTGCTTACTTAATGCCTTGTACTTGTACTTGCGTTATTGACTATTTTTTTTTTCTCAAATATGTCTGATCTTTAATTTGCCATGTTGGCTGAGATAAACGTTCTTTATTGTTTCAAGTTTATTAACCTCCCTGGCGGTATGATTATTTCAGATTTTTGATGATGAAAGTGGTACAATTATTTTGTATGAAAATTTGGCGTTTTATATTGTAGGCCTGTAATTCTTAGGAATAACTCACTTAAATCTGTCCAAACAAGAGTCTAGTAGACATCTTGGGTATGATAAAGTTTGAAACACGAAATCATAAATTATAACTATAAACAATTATAACAAATAATAATATAATGATAATACAAACTATTCAATTATGTAATCAAATAAAAAACACTGAAATTTGCTCAGTTGCAGAATTGTCGCTGTCATTACTTTCAGTGTTTGATGACGGATTTCCCCACAAATCACTATCACTCAATTCTGCAAGTGATTCTAATTTATTAGCTCTGTTTTCTAGCTGGTCTAAAACCACTTTTGATGTAAAGGGACGGTTTTGGTTGCTATGGATAATCTCCAGTTTCCAGGCAGAAAGAACAGTATTTATAATATAAAACTGCATGCAGGACACTGGACAAAGCACTGAGGACAAAGGGGATGTGAAATAATGTGATACAGTAATGTAATCTATAAGATTACAGTGTACTGTATACGTATTGTGTTTTTTACTTTTTGAATTTGGCGCCGTTATACGTCCCAGTGTGTCTCAACGCTCGCAGGGAACGGAGCTCGGCTCTGTGATAGATCCGGCGGAGGACACGGCTCGCACTCAGTGCGGGGAGACATTGCAGGATCCTAGGGACAAGGTAAGTAAGCTCTTCCTGGATCCTGCGATGCGATCCCAAGTGTGGCTCGGGGTTACCGCTTTTGGTGCTGAAAATCCACCCCGAGCAATACTCGGGAATACTGTCAGGGAGGTTAAGCGGCTGCATCCACGAAGTGTGAACGAAAATGTTTTCTTGTAAAATTAATAAAAATATTGAAAAAACAAACCTTTAGAATCACTTTAAAAAAAAAGTTTAAAACATGTAAATATGATACACTTTCCTATCTATTTACAAATGTTAGCAGCATAAAGATTAATAATAGTGACTATGGATTGAGAGAGTTTAGTTCCGCTTTAAGCTTATCATATACATCTAATGTTTTCCCAGACAGCTAATGTTGTATGATTTCTCGCATCTAGTCTGCGCCAATGGAATTGCAAAACATGGTGGCACCTAATGAAAAATTAATCCATCAACACTTAGAGAATACACCCGGTCATAGTTTGTACATTCATTAATTCTTTTCCCTATTCAGTGAAGACATGCAGAGTTGTTTTGAATACCAATACTTGCAGTCCTAGGTCCTCTGTGGTTTGCAAACTTTTGCAAAATTTATTTGGCGAGTGTGTCTGCCAATTCCTACAGTGAACCGCTATAAACTGCATATTTTTTTTTTTAATAGTGAATTGTAGCTTGGTTATTTAACCACTTCAGCTCCGGAAGATTTACCCCCCTCATGACCAAGCCATTTTTTTGCGATATGGCACTGTGTTATTTTAACTGACAATTGCGCAGGTATGCGACGCTGTACCCAAATACATTTTTGTCCTTTTTTTTCCCACAAATAGAGCTTTCTTTTGGTGGTATTTGATCACCACTGCAATCTTTATTTTTTTAATTTATTAAAACTGATTTTTTACAAAAAAAATTGCGTTTGAAAAACCGCTGCGGAAATACCGTGTGACAAAAAATTGCAATGATCGCCATGTTATTCCCTAGGGTCTCTGCTAAAAATATATAATGTTTGGGGGTTATAAGTAGGGTTGTCCCGATACCGATACTAGTATCGGTATCGGCACCGATACTAGTATCGTTATCGGCACCGATACCGAGCATTTGCCCAGGTACTTGTACTCAGGCAAATGCTCCCGATGCTTCACCCGATACCTGGACAATCAGCAGTGATCAGCGCGTAGGGGAGTTACAAGCTTCTCCCCCCGCGGCTTTCAGCTGCTTTAGTGAAATCTATACAGTGGTGATCGGTGCTTGTAACTCCCCCACACACGATCACCGCTGACTGTCACCGCATCCTCCATGCCCCCTCCATTCTGCTATCCCCCTCAGTTCTGCTGTCCCCCTCTGTTCTGCTGTCCCCCTCTGTTCTGCTGTCCCCCTCTGTTCTGCTGTCCCCCTCTGTTCTGCTGTCTCCCTCTGTTCTGCTGTCCCCCTCTGTTCTGCTGTCCCCCTCTGTTCTGCTGTCCCCCTCTGTTCTGCTGTCCCCCTCTGTTCTGCTGTCCCCCTCTGTTCTGCTGTCCCCCTCTGTTCTGCTGTCCCCCTCCATTCTGCTGTCCCCCTCTGTCCTGTTCTGCTGTCCCCCTCCATGTCCTCTTCCTTCCTTTTCTGTATGGACAGAGTCAGCTGACTCTGTCCATTCACATAACTGAAACATTGTAACCTCCTGTGATTACGATGTCTCAGTTTATGAATGGAGAGGAGCTGCTGTCTTCTCTCCATTCATTTTCAGTGCAGCTGAAGCTGCAGAGAAAGGGCCTGGGGAATCTCTATCCTCGGTCTCTTTCTCTGTCTCAAGGGGGAGATATCAGGGGTCTGTTAAGACCCCTGATATCTCACCAAAGCCCCCCAACAGGGCTGATTTAAAAAAAAAAAAACACACACACACACACAAAGTATTGCAATAAATAATAAAAAAAAATTGTAAAAAATAAAAATTTAAATTAAAAAACACAGACACCGTCCACCCCCTCCCCCCCCCCCTAAAAAAAAAAGAAAAGAAAAAAAGAAAGCATTGTAAAAAAAAACAAAAAAAATTGTAAAAAACAAAAACACTGTCACGTGACATTAAAAATAAAAGTATCGGTAATCGGTATCAGGGAGTACTTGAAAAAAAGTATCGGTAATTGTACTCGGCCCTAAAAAAAGTGGTATCAGGACAACCCTAATAATTAGTAAAACATATCAAAGAAATTTATATGTTAAAAAAGAAAAGATTGTATTGAAGCTGATATTTACCAAAAAAACCCAATATCTGAAGGACTGACTAAACATAGTATTTTGTATTTTTTCATATAATTTTTTTTCTTTTTGTGCCAGTAAATATATTAATAAATAATTAAAAATGATTATAAATACATAGATGTATGGGGTATGCTACTGAAAACCTAGTAATAAACTAGATATGATAGAAAATAAAATTAAAAATGATTAATTTGCTAAATCAAAACCAGACTTTTCAAATAGGGATAGTTGGCAAGTAAATATATCCCAAGGCTACATGTAATAATAAAGATAATTATATGACCAAGAAAATTTATAAAGGATAGGTCTACTCATCTCATTATAATCCAATATAGATACAGGTATATGGGGGTAAATAGAAATTTCAGAGCTGCACTAAACCCTGTAAGGGATAAGAGAAAAAAAAATACAGAACTGTGCTGATCTCTATCTCCTTGTTGAGACTGTTAGGAGACTGTTAGGAGCCATGCTGTCTAGTAGGGATGGGTGAACAGTTCGGCCCTAGCATGAGTTTGGGCTGAACAGTGGCTGTTTGCACATTCGCCATACAACCAAATTATCAGGGTGATCGACCGTTTGTTCGGCCTGCCAAACGACCACAATACACTGCGCTGCCGCACAGTGCATTGAAAGCCCTGATTGGCTGAAGCAATAAAAGCTTTGCCCAATTAGAGCACTCTCAGAGCCTTGATTGGACGCTACTATGGTGACTCTATCCAATCATGGCTCAATACTGTTAGTCCCGCCCTACACTATATTCTTTCAATAACGGCCATTTTCAGTGTGATATCGGCGTGGAGAGAGATAAAACAGGGCTCTGTTCAGTGCTAATAGACTGTTAGTGTGCTATTGTGATTCTATTGTCAGTGCAGAATATCAGTTTAGTGTGAATTTAGGGATAGTTCAGTGTGAGTGTAGTGCGACCATTCATCTTTACATTAGTGTGAATCTAGGGATAGTTCAGTCAGTGTGAGTGTAGTGACCGTTTAACACAGTATATTTCATTGTATTATTGCAAGTTTAACGCCATATATTTCTGTGCGTTACCTGAAGTTTAACGCAGTACATTTCTGTGCATTACTGCACACTTAACATAGTATATTTCATTGCGTAACTGCAAGTAGGGATGAGCTCGATGTTTGAGTCGAACGTAAGTTCAACTCTAACATCGGGTGTTCGCCCGTTTGCCGAACAGCGAACATTATGGGGGGTTTGCGGGAAATTTGAGTGCCGCGGAACACCCCATAATGCACTGCAAGATTGCAGTGCATTATCGTCTGATCATTGGCCAAAGCATACACCCAACCTGCATGCTTTGGCCAATCACAGCACGCTCTGCTGAGAGAGCCACAAGGGTGCCTTTGGCCAATCATGGCTCAGGGGACTAAGTCCATGCCCCACACTATATAAGGCTGCTTACAGAGCGGCCGCGTGTAGTGTTGTTTAGCGTGGACAGAGAGATAGCTTGAGCTAGATTAGGCAGGCAGGTTATTTAGTCAGTTGCAGTGTATTTGATATATATATAATATATATACAGTCAGTCTATATATATATATATATATATATATATATATATATATATATATATATATATATATATATATATATATATATATATATATATATATATATATATATATATATATATATATATATATATATATATATATATATATATATATATATCTCAAATACACTGCAACTGACTAAATAACCTGCCTGCCTAATATCTATCTATCTATCTATCTATCTATCTATCTATCTATCTATCTCTATATATACATATTGCATCACACCACAGAGCTCCGCAGGTGCAGGGTGCTGCTGACTCCTTGTTGTGGGCCTTTTTCGACATGTGTGCAGCAGAACACACCATTGCTGTTTGCAACCTATGTCTGAAGCGGACCAAGCATGACCAGAACAGCAGCCACTTGGGCACCACATGCTTGACCAGACATATGACAACCTGCCAAGCAGTCCGTTGGCAGCGGCACCTGAAAGACCCACATGATAAAAAAAGGCAGACTTCTCCTTGCTCCTCATTTGGGATCTCAAACCCCACTATACCTCCAGTCCTCTCAAAAACCAGCACTGAGAGTACTTGCAGCCAATCTGCTAGCAGTACACCACCAGCTGAATTCACCAGACAAATTTCCCTACCCTAGTTGCTTAAACGTAAAAATAAATTCAGTCCCAGCCATCCACATGCTCAACGTCTAAATGCTAGCTTGGTCAAATTGCTAGCACTGCAACTGCTGCCTTTTCAGCTGGTAGACTCAGCCCCCTTTTGTGAATTTGTAGAATGTGCTGTACTACAGTGGCAGGTTCCAAAACGCCATTTCTTTTCATGTAAGGCCATTCCGGCTCTCTGCCGCCATGTGGAAGGCAATGATTTGGCCTTGTTGGACAGGGCAGTCAGCAGTAAGGTTCATATTACAGCTGACTCATGGTCCAGCAGGCATGGGCAGGGATGTTACCTTTCCTTCACAGTGCACTGGGTAACTCTGCTGGCAGCTGGAAAGGAAGTAGGACAGGGTTCAGTGTTGGAACTTGTTCCACCACCACGCCTCCAAAAAGCTAGTGGTGATTCTGCCACAACATCTGTATGCTCCCCTCCTTCCTCTTCTTCTTCCTCTATGGCCTCTTCTGCAGAATTGTCCTCTGAACAAGCAGTGCTCCCTTAGCGCTCAAGGAGCTACGCAAGCAGTCAGGCAAAAAGATGCCATGCTGTGCTTGAGTTGGTCTGCCTAGGGGACAGGAGCCACACTGGGGCAGAGATTCTGTCAGCTCTGCAGGGGCAGGCTCAGAGGTGGTTAACGCCATGCCAGCTTTAGCCAGGAATGGTTGTATGCGACAATGGCACCAACCTTCTCTCCGCCCTCCGACAGGCACACTTGACCCATTTTCCATATTTGGCACACGTCCTGAATTTGGTAGTGCAGTGTTTCTTGACCAGGTACCCAGGCTTACAAGATCTCCTGAGGTAGGCCAGAAAAGTCTATGGTCATTTCCGCCGGTCACACAATGCCAGTGCTCAGCTGGCTGACATTCAATGGAAATGCAACCTGCGCACCAACTGCCTCATTTGTGATATGCCCATGAGGTGGAACTCAATGTTGGCAATGCTGTAGCAGCTGCACACACAGCAGAGGGCCACCAATGAGTACCTGTGCGAGTATGGCACCAGGACAGGGTCAGGGGAGCTTGGCTTCTTTTCGCCACACAGTGGCTACTGATCAAGGATGCATGCACTGTCCTGTTACCATTTGAGGAGGCCACAAGGATGGTGAGCAGCGACAATGCATGCATCAGTGACACTGTCCCTCTAGTCTTCCCGCTGGAGCACACGCTTCGTGGTATCATGAACAGGGCACTTAAGGAAGAACAGCGGGAGGAAGAGGAGGACTTCCTTTCCTCTCAAGGCCCCCTGTATGCAAATAGCATTCCTGCGGGTCTGTCAAACACACAGGAAGAAAAAGAGGAGGAGTATTGTGTCAGCATGGATGTCAAGGATAACATGCAGCAGTCTTCAAGGGATGGTTTTCAATCCCCAGATACCCAAGGAGTTGTACGTGGCTGGGAGGAGGTAGTTACAGGTAATGTGATCCTTAGTGACCCAGAGGACTCAGAATCGAATGCCACTGCAAACTTACACTGCATGGCCTCCCTGATTCTGCAAAGCTTGCGAAAGGATACTAGGATTCGTGGTATCAAAGAGAGGGATCATTACTGGCTGGCAACCCTTCTTGATCCACGTTACAAGGGTAAGGTTACAGAACTCATCCTGCCTTCGCAGAGGGAGCAGAGGATGAAACATCTTCATGAAGCCTTGAAGAAAAGTTTGTGTAACGCATTTCCAGACCCTGAGAGGTTACCATTTCCTGGTGCTGAACAACATGTTTCTGAGGCTTTATTCCGTCAGAGGAAGAGCGGTGGAGAAGGTGGCCGGCTGACCGATACCTTTTAAGCAATTTTTCAGTCCTCAGGGCCAGCGTCTGCATTATAAGGTGCATGAATATCTAGGGGCAAGAGCAGACTTGGAGACCTTTCCAACAGAGCATCCACTGGGTTACTGGGTCTTGAGGATGGACCACTGGCCAGAGCTCAATACGCAATTGAGCTACTGGCCTGTCCTGCATCCAGTGTGCTTTCTGAATGTACATTCAGTGCTGCTGGAGGGTTTGTAACAGATCAAAGAGTGCGCCTGTCCACAGACTCCGTTGATAGGCTCACATTTGAATCAGTCCTGGATCAGCAGCCATCAGGCACCTGATGCTGATGTAACTGATTGAATTTGATATGGATCTGGGATCCCTTGAAGACTGCCTATGATGCTTATCATATTCCTCCTCAATCATGATGATGCTAGCTTCCAACAATATTTTTGGTTTGGGGCACCACCACCACCCAAGGCCCAATTTTCCTGCCCCTGTTTAACAGGAGCATGTAATTACAATTTGTGAAATAAAATGTAACAGCAGGGCCTGTTCCTCCACCCAACAAGAGTAACTGTGAGGGGTTACAGTGTTCTGGCGCCACCAACACCCAAGGCCCAATTTTTCTGCCCAGTTTAACAGGGGCATGTAATTACAATTTTTGAAACAATATTTAACAGCAGGGCACGTTCCTGTGCCCAACAAGAGTTACTGTGAGGGGTTACAGTGTTCTGACACCACCAACACCTAAAGCCCAAGAGTAACTGTGAGGAGTTACCAACACCTAAGGCCCAATTTTTCTGCAGAGTATATGGTGCGGTCCATATTGTATATATACTGCAGTTCAGAATATATAGTACAATCTGTATAATATATATACTGCAGTTCAGAGTATATAGTGCAGCCAGTGTAGTATATATAATACAGTGCAGGGTATATAGTGCAGTGGATAATATAGTGTATTGACGTGGTTAAGGGGAGCCCTATGACAGAATTAAGAAAAAAAACTGTATGGTTCCCCCGTCCTCTCCAGGCACTTTGGGTCTGGTATAGATTTTAAGGGGAACCTTGTGCCAAGATAAAAAAAAAAGATGGTGTGGGGGTCCCCCCAAAATCCATACTAGACTCTTATCTGAGCATGCAACCTGGCAGGCCACAGGAAGGGGGGGGGAGGTGAGAGAGCACCCCCCATCCTGAACCGTACCAGGCCACATGCCCTCAACATGGGGAGGGTGCTTTGAGGTCCCCCCCAAAGCATCTTGTCCCCATGTTGATGGGGACAAGGGCCTCATCCCTACAACCCTTGCCCGGTGTTTGTGGGGGTCTGTGGGCAGGGGGCTTATCGGAATCGGGGATGATATATTTTGTTCACAGTACACTGGGTAACTCTGCTTGCAACTCGGAAGGATGCAGGACAGGGCTCAGTGCTGCAGCTTGTTGTGCCCCCATGTCTCCATACAGCTAGTGGTGAAGATGCCAGATTTGTCAGCTCTACCCCCTCCTCCTCCTCCGCCTTCATGCCCTCCTGTGCTGGATTGTCCTATGAACACCCCTAAAGTACCCCCTAAGCGTTCAAGGGCCCATTCAATGAGTCAGGTTAAAAGGTGCCATGCAGTGCTTCAGCTGGTGTGTCTAGGGGACAGGAACCCCACCGGAGTGATTCTTGCAGCTCTGCAGTGACAGGCCCAGAGATGGTTCACGCCATGCCAACTGGAGCCAGGAATGGTGGTGTGTGATAATGGCACAAACCTCCTGTCCGCCCTTAGACAGGGGAAGTTGACACATGTGCCATGCCTGACGCATGTCCTCAATTTGGTGGTGATGGTGAAGCGTTTCCTAAATAGGTACCCAGGGTTGGAAGATCTGCTAAAGCAGGCCAGAAGAGTCTGTAGCCATTTCAGGCGGTCATACACAGCCAGTGCTGGGTTGGCTGAAATTCAGCGGGAATTCAACCTGCCCATATATCGCCTGATTTGTGACATGCCCACCAGGTGAAACTCAACTTTGGCAATGCGGCTGCACATGCAGCAGATGACCAACAACAAGTACCCGTGTGAGTATGGCACAACGACAGGCTCCGGTCGGCTCAGCTTTTTTTCCCCACGCCAATGGCTGCTCATAAAGGATGCAAGATGGTGAGCTGTGTCAATGCATGCATCAGTGACACAATCCCTGTTGTGTTCCTGCTGGAGCAGACTCTGTGTGGCATTATGGTCAGGGCACTCGAGGCAGAGCAGTGGGAGGAAGAGGAGGACTTCCTTTCCTCTCAAGGGCCAATTTATGCAGACACCATTGTTCCTATGCCACAGAACACACAAGAAGAGAGGGTGGAGGAGGATTCAGGCAGTTTTAGAGGCATTGAAACAGATGAAGACATACGTCAAACAGTAAGATATGGTTTTCCATCCACAGAACCCTTGGGAGTTGTACGCGGCTGGGAGAAGGCAGACCCAGATACTATAATCTGGAGTCTGCTTCTAATGATTCATGGGTCTGCTTCAAAGCCTGTGAAAGGACCCAAGATTACATGCCATAATGGAGAAGGATCACTATTGGTTGGTAACCCTCCTTGACCACCGTTACAAGGGGAAAGTCTCAGAACTCATCCCATCCCCACAGTGCAGAAGATGAAATCTCTTGAGGATACCTTAACCACTTCAGTACAGGACACTTTCCCTCCTTCCTGCCCAAGCCAATTTTCAGCTTTCAGCGCTGTTGCTTTTTAAATGACAATTGCTCGGTCATGCTACACTGTACTCAAACAAAATTTTTATCATTTTGTTCCCATAAACAGAGCTTTCTTTTGGTGGTATTTGATCACCTCTGGGATCTTTATTTTCTGCTAAAAGACAGAAAATTTTGAAAAAAAAAAGTTTTTCTTCGTTTCTTTGTAAATAAGTACGTTTTCTCCTTCACTGATGGGCACTGATGAGGCTTCACTGAAGGGCACTGATAAGGCAGCACTGATGGGCACTGATGAGGTAGCACCAATGAGGTGACACTGATGGGCACTAATATGCGGCACTGATGGGCACTGATAGGCGGCAATGATGGGCACTGATAGGTGGCACTGATATTCAGCACTGATGGGCATTGATAGACACTAATGGGCACTCATACGTGACACTAATGGGCACTCATACGTGACACTGATGGGCACTGATAGGCGACACTGATAGGCACTGAAAGGCGGAACTGAAAGGCGGCACTGATGGGCACTGATAGGTGGCACTGATGGGCACGGAGGGGCACTGATATGTGGCACTGAGGGACACTGATAGATGGCACTGATGGGCATCACTAATAAGGAGGCACTGGCAGGCATTAGTGATGGGCACTGATTGGCATCAATTGTGGTCACTGGCATCAAATGTGGGCACTGATGGGCATCCCTGGTGGCCATGGGTGGCACACCTGGTGGTCACAAGTGGTGGGCATCCCTGGTGGTCCTGGTGGCATCCCTGGTGGGCATCCTCGGGGGGTGCACTAATAATCAATCAGCGCAGACCCCCCTGTCAGAGGAGCAGTCGATCGGCTCTCCTCTACTCGCGTCTTACAGATGCAAGTGAGGAAAAGCCGATACACGGCTTTTCCTGTTAACACCGTGACCAGATGTGATAGGACACAGCTGATCACGTGGTAAAAAGTCTCCGTCAGAGACTTGTTACCTAGATCGAGTTGTGGTGTGTCAGACTGACACACCGCACCACTGATCGCAGTGCTGCACACCCCTGCGTGTGCACGCCGGCTCGTTATCCTGATTACGTCATATGACGTCCGGTCAGGATAACTAAACAACTTTGCGCACATCATATACATCATATTGCTATATGGCGGGTGGGAAGTGGTTAAAGAGGAGTTTATCTAATTCTTTTCCTGACTCTGGTGGGTTACAGTGTCATGGAAAAATTAGTTTTGAGGCTTCTGTTGGTCAAGAGAGGAGCGGTAGAGAAGGCGGCCACCTAAGTAATGCATTTCACTGTTTTATTAGTCCTCGCAGCTAAGGGCTGTCAGCTTCCACATCCCATCGGCAGCGTCTGCATCACACGGTGGACGATTATCTAAGGGCAAAAACATGGGAATAGACCACTGGCCAGAACTTGCCCAGTATGTAATTTAACGGCTGGGCTGCCCTGCATCCAGCGTGCTTTCTGAACGGGCATTCAGTGCTGCTGGAGGTTTTGTTACTGATAATAGAACACGTCTGTCCACAGACTTGGTGGACCGTCTGACATTTATCAAATGAATCAGTCCTGGATTACCAGCAGCTATGAAGCCCCTGATGCCGATGTCGCTGATTATGTGTTTTTAGGATGTGGAATCTCTGCTGGACTTCTAGGCTGCCTAGCGGTGTAGGTGTTGATTTTCATCTGGAAGAAATTTTTTAGTATAGGTTTCATGGGCACAATTAACACCCAAAGAAAGACCAATTTTTCTGCATCTGTTTTACAGGTGCATATCATTTTAATTTTTTGACAGCAGGGCCAGTTCTTGCTTTCATCAAGAGTACCTCTTTAAGGTTACAGTGTGAAAGCACCACCGACACCCACAGACCAATTTTTCCGCACCTGTTTAACAAGTGCATATCATTGCAATTTTTGACAGCAAGGCCAATTCCTGCTTTCATCAAGAGTAACTCTATAAGGTTACGGTGTGAAGGTGCCAAAGACATCCAGAGACCAATTTTTCCGCACCTGTTTGACAAGTGCGTATCATTGCAATTTTTGACAGCAAGGCCAAATCTTGCATCAAGAGTACCTCTATAAGGTTAGGGTGTGAAGGCACCACCAACACCCAAAGACCAATTTTTCCGCACCTGTTACTTCTATCCTAAGTCTGTGGAAGAGACACCAGAATTTATCCAAAAAAAACTCTAATCTTGTTCCCAGTGCACTACATTGTAACCTCATCATACAGACAGGCTCCTCAAGCCGTTGCTTACAAAATAAAGAAGGCTTACAGGGAAAATGTAATTATTTTGGCTTTATAAATGCAATTATTTCTGAAGCAGCTTCTATACATAGTACAGATGTGCCACTTTACAGGTAGACTAAGGGGACCCCCCTAGGCACTATATTGAAAGGAATTTTTCATGTTTATGCTTTTAATGTAAGCATCAATAAATCACTGCTCATTTAAAAATGACAATTTTCTACAAACATTTTTTTCATTGATACATGACCTTCAGGGCAGTACCCTGACCCCCAGAACCACTGTATGCCCAAATACTTGCATATAAGTCTTCAAAATGGGCACTTTTGATTTTTCACGTTCGGGTCCCATAGACTTTAATAGGGTTTGTTATTCGCTTCCGAGCAGTAGGGCCCATCCCTACTGTTTAGTATAAAAATCCAGTAGGTTTCTCTACTGCACAAACAATCAAACTTTTACTTATTTGTTAAATTATGGGGGATTGCCTCAAACCCAAATATTTTAAGGTCTTGGGTGCTCTTGTGATGGTGCCAGGCAAAGTGTCTGGGGACAATGTGCTAGTTTTAACCCAAATCCCCAAATCTGGCATGCATGGACCTACAGTAAGGGTCTTTTTAGCATAAATCAAGCCACACAAATAGCTTAGCCCAAATAACACAAACTGTGTGTAATGAATATAATGAATTATTTCACTGTATTTGCTTTGCCATCTGAGCCACAAAACTTTTTTTTTTTCCCTTGCGTATTTTCACACCTTACAGTTCCATTTCCCACAAGAGCATATGTCTTTGATATCCAAGATAGTTGGCATACCCATAACTTGTGTATTTTTGTCTTTTAACTTGCTCTGGGACACAACATTTTTTTATATTTTTAGCTCTCCTAAAAAATGACTTTGGGTTTGCGAGATAGAACTCTTTCAACTTGGAGTTTTCCCTGGAATATAACTTTTTCCAGTTTCTGGATACAATTTATTTTCAGAAGGCTGGCAGGGCAATGGGTGTGAATTTTGTACCCAGTTATGCCAATTTATTTACGGGCCTTTGGGAATCCGTATACATTAGGGATAATAATCCCTATGTGAGACATATGGTGTACTACGGGCGTTATATAAATGACCTCATAGTAATTTGGGATGGGCCATATGATTCAGCCATATCTTTTGTCAACTATTGTAATGACAATCCCTAAAACATCAAGTTTATACATGTGGCAGATTCGGATTGTTTGGCATTTTTGTGGGTTCTGGCTACCAATGATTGGGGCAACATTATATCCAAAAGACATTTCAAACAGACAGCAAGGAATTCTTGCTTACATTGGAAAAGTTGCCACCTTCCGCAATGGAAAAAGAATATCCTTTTCAATCAATTCCAAAGGTTGAAACGTACCTGTACCACAGATTGTGATCACATGAAGCAAATAGCAACCTTAAAACAAAACTTTTTAGAAAAGGGGTATGAGCAAAGTCTTGTGGATAGGGCATGCAATAAGTACAAGGTGAGAGTAGCCCCATCATTACTTGTGTAGCAATACTCCATAGGAGCTGCTAGATTATTACCCAGGTATTTCCCACTTCTGTTCTGACAGACAGGCACAAGGTATTTATGCAGCCAGGTGCATGCTCACTTCAGATCATTGGAGTCAAAGACCAGTCTAGTGGTATTGTTTTCAAGTTTAATTTTAGAGAACTTGGATAGGGTAAGGGGTTTGCAGTAGGATACACCGAAACAAAACTATTCACAAGCTGAGGAGTCTAGTTGATTTAAGATGGAGCATTAGGTGAAGTCCCTCGTAGGGAGCAGATGACAGACTTCTCCTGATTTTGTAGTGTAGAAGTAAAGAAGCTTGATCAAAGTCCCTTGCAGTAAGTGGCAGGTAGACCTAGCTCTTCAGATCACTAGCCAGTGATCCCTTTAGCTGGGCCCTTAGCTGACCAGAGAACAGGGGGGGGGGGGGGGGGGTTAACAGCACTAGTCCCTGAGATCACACAGATGTCTGTACTTACAGGCCTTTGTAGAGCAACCGGCAGCCTCTTTCAGCGATACCTGATGGATCCTCAGTGAACTCCCCCCTCAGTCAGCTTAGAAGCACCGCGGCCACTCTTCCATTTTCAGGCCCCCAGGTTGCCTACCTGAGGCTGTATGGCAGCAAGTGCCAGGGGAGGCAAGCCTGCCTCATCCCCAGCTGGTGCAGTCCACTATGAGAAGGACCCAGAGCCCATGTGTTCTTAGAATATATATGCCAGCCCCAGCATACTCAGGGGCACCCTCCCCTGTAATTGGCCAACATATTCATGCTGCCTATTTGCCTAGCTCCCCTCTATGTTTTGGAAATCTCCACTATTTTCCAGAAGGCAGGAAGTGTCCAAGCACACTTAACAGCACCAGGATATCAAAAGCAGTCCTGACTAATATATTGCAGCACACTGTTAGGCAGAATGCTAGTAACAAATTTGCCTCTAGCTCCCCCATTGTGAGGAGGAGCAAATTACACAAATCTAACTACATCTTAGCACCTATACTAGGAGGGTGCTACACATGACAGTCAGTCAGACAATGAGACGAATTCCCTTCTTTCCAGCACCAGCTTTACTAACCAGTTCAGAACCATCAGTAGTCTCCAGCAACCCAGAGTTAAATATAGAGATTGAGCATGTAACAATGTCTATCAGTATGGTCACTTCTCTGTGTAAGTTTACCAGCACAAGCAGTTTGAGAGAGTTCAGGAGCACTTGATTCATTAGCTATAGCTCTGCCCGGGTTATCCAGGGATTATGTTTGAGGCTGTTACAGTCACATTGTCCGGTGTATCTGGTGCATGAGAACGGATTATTTTTATTTGATATACTGCATTTAAGAAAAAGAGTAATTTCTCTAGTCTATGTGCATCCCTTGTTTTCTTTCTGAGAAAAAAAGAATGCACGCTCTATGTGGCAAACATGTAAAGTGCATCTAAACCCAAACACAAAGGGTTGGCTCACACTGGGATTGCATTGGAACATGCATGTTCCTGTGCAATTCTCATGTTTTACATTTTTTTTGGCTCAAACATTTAAATGGGCTGTAAAACTGATCTACTTTAACAAACGCACAACACCAAACCACATGGTGCAGTTTTGTTTTTGTGCCCACAAATGTTAATGGGGTGCCATTAATAATACATTGGCACCTGCATGCAGATCGCAAGGCCAGTGCATTTGATCACAGTGCGGGAAAGGCATACGATGTGAGCCTTTCCTGCACTACATTCTGATGTGGACCGGCCCAAAGTCAAGTGGTTGAATTTCAATCTTTCATTAGAAAAGTAATCGGAGGCTGCCATGTCCTGATGGGAGGCTGTCATGTCCCGATGGGAGGCTACCATGTCCTAACTGTCTTTGGCTTTGATACTGTTAGGTCACAGATGCAGAAAAAGCATGCTGTTGGGGTTGATGTTGGCTGGTGGGGTTGACATCATCCCGCACATATACATGGAGGCCAGTTATTCAGACACAGTTGAAGTGTGCCGGGAATGCACGCTGAGCTGCACATGCACAGCTTAGTGTACATTTAATGGAATATTTTGAGCAAGCAGCAATGTGTGAATTATTGCATAAGAGACATAGGGGTTGATTTGCAAACACTGGAGAGTGAGAAATCTAGTTCAGCTGTGCATGGTAGCCAACCAGCTTCTAACTTCAGCTTGTTTAGCTAAGCTTTGGCCAAAAAAAAACCTGTAAGCTTATTGGTTTCTATGCAGAGCTGCAGTCGATTTTTCACTCTCCAGTTTTAGTAAATCACCCCCATAGCATGTTTCTTCTACAATAAAGAGCTGCCTGCTTGTAGTTTTCTTCAAGTTGGGTTTAGTTCCACTTTAATGCCCCGTACACACGGTCGGATTTTCTGATGGAAAATGTCCGATCGGAGCGTGTTGTCGGAAATTCCGACCATGTGTGGGCTCCATCGGACATTTTCCATCGGATTTTCTGACACACAAAGTTGGAGAGCAGGAGATAAAATCTTCCGACAACAAAATCCGTTGTCGGAAATTCCGATCGTGTGTACACAAATCCGACGGACAAAGTGCCACGCATGCTCAGAATAAATAAAGAGATGAAAGCTATTCGCCACTGCCCCATTTATAGTCCTGATGTACGTGTTTTACGTCACCGCGTTTAGAACGATCGGAAATTCCGACAACTTTGTGCGATCGTGTGTAGACAAAAAAAGTTTGAGCCAACATCCGTCTGAAAAAATCCTAGGATTTTGTTGTCGGAATGTCCGAACAAAGTCCGACCGTGTGCACGCCCTATAAGAGTGAAGGTCCACTATAGCTCAAAGAGGCTATGGCAACCAGGAGACTAACATTATCAAAGAAGAGGCCAGCAATGGCAACCAAATACTTTTTTCATGACAGAATCACTTTACATTTCTAGCATCTACCAAAAACTGGAAAATATATTTTCAGTAAACTCACTATTTAAAAGCCAAAAGATGTCTGTATTTTGCTAACGGTTATAGGAATTCCCTTATCGCAGTAGGAGCAAACAAAGTAGAAACCCATTCCGAACTGAGTTACAGACATTCACAAAGTGCTGGCTTGGGCAAATGTCAAAGTTTGACAGTAGATATGATTTATGCTTCAACAGAAAGAAGAGCAGTTATACTAACATTTCCACACAAATAACCGGTAGGAACACAATGAGCGTTTTATGTCCTCCTATACAGCGTGTATTCCAACAACCGTTCACTGAGTCGTATTTATTCCTATGAATAGACTCCGGGAGCGGCATTCATGAAATATGAAAGCTGTGATTTATAAAGTGATAGAGAAATAGCTTTTATACACTAAGATTACCACTGATAAAAGAGACATAAATCAAAGTATGTTACGGGTTATGAATAACCTCCTCTGTCTGGGGCCGATGTGCCAATGTGCCCTTTGAATGATCCATTAAAATAAAAATGAGATCTGACTGCAATAATTGTCAGGCCTGATTACAAAGTACTTTCTCCAATTTTTAAATACTGTATGCTGTAGGATTTTCCCACGATGCCTTTACTAAGCAGTGAGGTAGAGGGCCATTTAAATGAGGACTTTAGGCAAATACTTTAGCTTACATTTAACATTGTATGTTCGCTTACCGACTGTTAACGATTTTCTTAAAGGCATTGTACACTTTAAAATGTTTTTGTTCTAACTGTTTTAATTAGATATTAGTGCAGTTATATTCCTTGTGCTGTCTATTTGTCTTACCTTGTAATGATGAGCTTACATGTTGTGGCTGCAGTTTGTAGTGTTATGGCTGATCGATACCCCTATGTCCATGTATTCATTCACCTAACTTGTCAATATTCACTAAAGGGAGAACACATCTTCATGCTGTGGGTCACACAGTGTCCAAAGCATGCCTCACTATCCTTTCTGTCACAAATGTGGAAGTGTCAATGTAATAAAACAAAATGGTGAATGTTGTCTGTATAAAAAGCAAAAGTTCTGGCGCACAGAGGGTGTATGCACCAACATGTTTCCAACTCTAAAATTACGTGAAGAAAGGAGTGGTGGGGAGACGCCACCTGAGTGTAGTATTAACAGCTTGCCGACAAGGCCCCACAGTTATACTGCGGCAGGTTGGTCACGGCTGCACAAATCACCGTAGCTATAGGTCGGCCCTTTAAGAGGCAATAGCAGGCTTGCGTTCTCTGCAGGAGGCGCGTGCCCGTAGCGTGTCCCCGGAGAAGATGAGCATGCTTGGTGGGCGCGATGTCCGCCGGGCACCCGCGATCGCTCCTGACAGAATGAGAATGGGTATCTGTGTGTGTAAACACACAAACCCTGGTTCTGTCAGGGGAGTAGAGACAGATCGTGTGTTCCTACTAAGTAGGAACAATAATATGTCTCCTCCCTCAGTCACTCCCATCCCCCCCCAGTTAGAAATACACATGGGGAACACAGTTAACCCCTTGATCGCCCCCTAGTGTTAACCCCTTCCCTGCCAGTGACATTTATACAGTAATCAGTGTCTATTTTTAGCTGATCGCTGTATAAATGTCAATGGTCCCAAAAAAGTGTCAAAAGTGTCCAATCTTTCCGCTGCAATGTCGCAGTCCCGATAAAAAAAAGATCGGCACCATTAGTAGTAAAAAAAATAATAATAAAAATGACATAAATCTTTCCCCTATTTTGTAGACGCTATAACTTTTGCGCAAACCAATTAATATACGCTTATTGTGATTTTTTTACCAAAAATATGTAAAAGAATATATATCGGCCTAAACTGATGAAGACATTTTGTTTTTTTACGTTTTTTTTTTTGGATATTTATTATAGCAAAAAGTACAAAATATACTCCTCCGGCTGGATCCAGGTCACTGGCAGCTGATGGATGGAGATACAGACACCCAACAAGAAACCTCATGCTAACCAGTGTGGACCGCACGGGTGGAAGGAGTTGGAGTCGAGGCTGTACTGTTGTTCTGTTGTTCACAGGCTACATGCTCGGAGTTCAAAAAATATGGTTCAGAGAAGCAGGATCTTCCTTTTTCCATATGGTGTGACCAAATCCCCATATTTTTTGAAAATGTTCAGGTGTTTTAAATAGCCTTGCAGGAGTTAAATGTAATTTTTTGCATGTGTGCACTATAATATTTTGTTCTGTTTTATGGTCCTATGGCTGCACCATCTTTAATGCATCTTTTAGGGTGTGCCCCCAAATCTTTGTTTGATTTGGAACAAAGTCCCTCTGTCCCTCTTTTCTCCCTAATTGCCTACATACTTTTGCTAATAGGTGTCGCTCATTTCCATCCCAAAAAGTTGGGAGGTATGGTAACATACTACCTGTCTTTGGTGTGATAACGCTCACTAACTTTACTGCTTCTGTGGAGGAGCAGTATTGTTACCCTAGGACAGGGAGTGTGCCACATCTACAGAACACCTCCTCCTTTTCTCATCCTTATAATATAGGATGAGATGTTTTGTAGTCTACAGATAAAGATGGGAACAATGCTAACTGATAAAAGTGCAGTGCACAAAGTTGTCAGTTCACTAGATGTCTTGCAGGATAAGCAGGTATATTTTTTTTGCCTGTATTGAACAGCTCCAACAAAACACACTCAATGGTATATTTAACAGACCAAATGAGAGCAAATATAAGTTAGATGGCGCACACAGAGGACAGAGGGAGGTGACAGACCGCACACACAGGGGACAGAAGGAGGTGACAGACCGCACACATAGAGGACAGAGGGTGAGGACAGACTGCACACAGATAGGACAGAGGGAGGTGACAGACCGCACACATAGAGGACAGAGGGTGAGGACAGACTGCACACAGATAGGACAGAGGGAGGTGACAGACCGCACACATAGAGGACGGAGGTAGGTGATAGGTGGCACACACAGAGGACAGAGGTAGATGATAGGTGGCACACACAGAGGATAGAGGGAGTTGACAGATGGTACACACAGAGGACAGTAGGAGGTAACATATTGGACACTCAGAGGATAGAGGTAGGTGATAGGTGGCACACACAGAGGACAGAGGTAGGTGACAGATGGCACACACAGAGGACAGTAGGAGGTGATAGGTGGCACACATGGAGGATAGAGGGAGGTGACAGATGATGCACACAGAGGGCAGGGGGAGGTGACAGATGGCACACACAGAGGACAGAGGTAGGTGACAGATGGCACACACAGAGGACAGTAGGAGGTGATAGGTGGCACACACGGAGGATAGAGGGAGGTGACAGATGATGCACACAGAGGGCAGGGGGAGGTGACAGATGGCACACACAGAGGATAGAGGGAAGTGACAGATTGCACACACCAAGGATAGAGGGAGCTGACAGATGGCACAGACAGAGGACAGAGGTAGGTGATAGGTGGCACACACAGAGGATAGAGGGAAGTGACAGATTGCACACACCAAGGATAGAGAGAGCTGACAGATGGCACACACAGAGGACAGTAGGAGGTGATAGGTGGCACACACAGAGGATAGAGGGAGGTGACAGATGACGCACACAAAGGACAGAGTGAGGTGACAGAGAGTGCATGCATTTTTTACCTGAAAGCTTTTGTGCCAGAAACACTCAAAGGTCTAAAAGTTTTTCTCACCTTTGCTCTCCCACTGTTCTGTCCACCTACCTGAATCAAATAAATGGTACTTCTGACATGGGGAAGGTCTGACTCTTTTTCCTTCCTAACCAAGCTCACCAGTCTCCATCCACAACAAAAAGAAAATATTAAATTTATTATTTATTTATGCTATTATTTATATGCTGTATGTCACTTTGAGCTGTATAGAAATACAGAATATTCATACAGGTAATGAGCACTAGACATGTGCGATTCGGTTTGTAACAAATAGATTTTTGTTCGAATTTGTTAGTATTCGTACATTCGGATCAAGTCGAACACCCGAATAGCTGAAAGAACCAAAATACGAAAATTCCGAAATCACGAATAAGCGAAATAACAAACACGCGAAAATACAAACTTACAAATGGACAAACTTAAAAGAATACGAAACTCCGAAACAATAAAGGAATGACATCTATAATGAATGATTTACATTTCGTATTTTCAGTCCTTTGTCTGTTCATAATTTCGTATGTTCATATTTTCATTCGTGTGTTCGTAATTTGGTTTCTTTGTCTGTTCGTAATTTCGTATGTTCGTGTTCTCAAATCGTTCTTTCGAATGGGCAGTGTATTAGTGAGTGATGTATCTTACTTAATATCTTTAGCCAATCAGCTTATCCCTTTTGTGTCTGAGTCACACTGCATTCCTGAATCTTTTTAGATTCAGTTCAGGAGGAGACCGAGTCAGGTCTCGTGACTGAGGGAGTGGACTGGAGTAAGTACTGTATAGGACTTATCAGAAAAGCAAGCGTAGGATTATTATTCTTTATTTCCTACGAAAGTAAGAATCAATGAAAAAAGGCAATCTCACAAAAGTAACAATTACTAAATTACAAGTAGTGTACCGAATAAAGGAAAATTATTATCTAACTAAATTACAAATTTCAATTCAAAGAAAATTAGGCAAATAATTTTGTATCAATATACGCAATATACACACACATATACATATATACATATATATATGTATGTGTATATATACATATATATATATATATATATATATATATATATATATGTATATATATATATATATATATATATATATATATATATATATATATATATATATATATATATATATATATATATACATATGTACATATATATATGTATGTGTATATATATATATATATATATATATATATATATAAAATCTGTTACGAAATCAAGTCCTCCAAATATGAAAACTCGCGTCTTACGAGATTACGAATCGTTAGGAATCAACAAACGCAAAGAGACAAAACTATTTTTTTTGTTGTGCACATGTTTAATGAGCACACATATGTTCCATGATGTGTTATAAGATTACTTCAAGAATAGTACAGTAGCTATTTTAGTTTTTTACGTTTTTTTTTTTTACAAGTGATCATCCCTAAGTGTATAAGAATCACGTTTACTGTATAAGCTTGATTTAGTTATATACATCATCTCAGAATATGTCTTTAATATAAATGTTTATGAACAATGTAGCCTGAAGGGGCCAAGAGCTGATGACAACTTGATAATTAAAAAGGCGGATAAATAGTATCAATTACGGGAAGGAAACAGACCATTTATTTTACTGACACTAATTCATCTGTCAAATAAATATAATCCTATCAAAATATATTGCTTTTACAAGTATTAATTATTGTAATTTTCTATAAATTATACATTTGTGGCAACATCAGAAATTGACTATATTAAGCTCTTTATTAAAAAAATTGTAGCACCCTCTAGCTATGTAGGTGCTAAAGTGAGGATTTTTCTGAGAGTAGAAAAATTTAGGCAGGCCTAGCTGGTTGCTAGGCCTGTTTGTTTTTATTCTGGGCTGGGAGTGGCTCAGGGTAGCAGCTGGTGACTCACAGGCAGCATCACTTCACTGTCACCTCCCTCTTTCTTCTAGCACTTTCTAGAAGGAGAGGAGGGGAAGAGAGGTGGAGCTGTCTGGGGTATCTTAAGGAGCCTTGACTAATTCCCAATTTGGATTGGCAGGGGGCAGGCCACCTTGAATACCTGGGGTCAGCCCAGCTGGGGAGAGATTTTCAGGTGGAAGAGCTAGAGTGAGAGAGTGTGGAGGCTGTCTCCAGGGAGGACTACTGGTTGCAGCTGGGAAGGCTGGTGAGTGAACACAGTCAGGAGGACTGGGGAGGCACACCTGAGGAAACTGGGAGATTGCAGTTTGTGATGGGTGCAGAACCAGAAGAGAGGACTGTGAGAAGGGTAGCGGAGAGAGGTCATTACAGCCAAGCTGGCTGGCAGGACCTGAAGAGAGCTATCTGGGAGAGTTAGCTCAATAGAGGATAGCTAGCACCTGAACTATTTCTACACCACAGGGGCTTGAGCCTGCAAAAGGTAGTTCATTGAGGCCTGTCTGAAGCCTTGTCAGTCCTACCCATGCGGTGCTAAATAGTCTGGAGGAGTGACAGTTTGCAGCAAGGGAAGTGCTGGTGGGATAACAGTCTGCAGCAAGTGAAGTGCTGCAGGAGGAATGGTGTGCAGCAAGTGTTTGTGCTGGAGAGAATATTGAGGTGTATATACCAGAGTGTGTATAGGAGTCCCAAGCAAGATTGCACTGACAATTCCTGGGCATCCCATAATTCCCAAATCCCCATCCAAGTTTAATCCCCTCCAATAAAAAAACAAAACAAAGCTTTGGACTGGTCTGTGTCTCTGACTGAGAGATGGATGTCTGGCTGGACAAGGTGACAGGTGAATCACAACATTCAGCAACCCCTACGGGGCATGGCTACAGAATATGAGATTTTTTTTATTGCGTGGAACAAGAGTTTTTTTTTCCAAAAAACAGAAAATGGATTTAGCTCCTAATTATTTTCAAACATGATAAAGTAATGACTGTTCCTAAGATTTCATTTTCTCTGAAAGCTATTTTTATTGCAATTGTCACATAGAAGCAAAACAGACATTTTCCGATGTCTTATAGTTAACTGCATCTGGGCCAATTAGCTAAAAACAAATGAAGCCTAATAGACATTGAACGTCCCATATATGAGACATCCTTGACTTTATAATTGAGTGTCACCTATTTTTTTTTGTTAGCAGAGGTGAAAGTCAAACTGTATTTTAATCGTATCTGATAGCTTATGCCAGTGGTCTCCAAACTGTGTCTCGTGGCTGAATGTGGCCATTTTATTGCCCATAGGGCAGCATTCTTCCCACTGACCCTAATGATGGGGCACCATTCCTCCCACTGATACTAATAATGGGGCTTCATTTCTCCCACTGACACTAATGATGGGGCACCATTCTGCTCTTGAATACCAACAGTGGGATGCCATTACTTCCACTGATACCAACAATAGGGCACCATTCCTCCCACTGATACCAATGATGCGGCACTAATCATCCCACTAACACCAATGGTGGGGCACCATTCCCCTCGCCAACACTAATGATGGGGCACTATTCCTGCCACTGACAATGGTGGGGCAGCATTCCTCCCACTGATCCTAATAATGGGGCACCATTCCTCCCACTGACTCTAGTGATGGCACAATTCCTCTCTTAATACCAACAAGATGATGCCTTGCCTCCCACTGACACCAACAATAGGGTATCAGCCAATGAGAAGAGAGAGAAGGCAGGGCGGCATCACAGCTCCGTGTCTGAATGGACATGCAGAGCTGCGGCTCGGCTCGTGTGCCCCTATAGAAAGGTGCTTACTCTGGGGGCACTCGACAAAAGGGAGGGACCAGGAGCGCCGGTGAGTGACCCAAGAAGGGGAGGATCTGGGCTGCTATGTGCAAAACCACTTTACAGAGCGGGTAAGTATAATATGTTTGTCATTTTTAAAGGAAAAAAAAACAAACTTTAGTATCACTTTAAAGTGTAAGTTCACCTTTTCAGAAAAAATGAAATGGCAAATTAACACCGTACACCCTCCTTAACCCCTGTGCTTACTGTACTTACCTCCGTGGGTGATGAGTTGTCAGTGCCCAGGCTTCTGGTGTAGCCATGTTGGATTTGAAATCCCAGCTCTTCTTCCTCTTCTTTCATCAGCACTTCCAGGTAAGATCAGAAAGATTCTGACTGGCCACCACCAGCAGAGAGCATCGCTGTGATCTGTCCCGGAAGCCCTGCAGAAAGAAGAGGAAGTCAAATCCCCAGACTGTTGCACCAGCTGCGTGGGCACGGACAGCTCATCATCCATGGAGGTAAGTACAGTGGGTACTGGGGAGAGAGTGTACAGTATTAATTCACCTTTTAATTTGCTTCCCGAAAAAGTAACTAACCCCTTAAAAGAATTTTTAATTTCTGGAGACCAACATATCTTTATTAAGTCAGAGAGTTATTCAACCCATTGATACCTAAATCTTAAATATCAGTTTTGCTTGGTACAAGATCACCTAAAGCCATATATAAGCAAAACTATAGTCCAAGAACTGGAGATCTGACTCGATGGGTAAAGCAATGTGTGAAGCTCTATTCAGTTTTGCTTGGTACAAGGTCACCTAAAACCAATATATCATCAAAAACAACTGTGCAAGAACTGTAGATTTGATCCAACAGGTAAAGCATTGTGTTAGGCCTCATTCACACAGTTGGCAAAAACATTCTGTTTGTCCACGTTTTTTCCACTCTCTGACCACCTTGCAACACTATTAATTGATTTTACTATGGAGGGTGCTGTACACATGCATGAGTTCAAGTAGCCTGGCATCATGACAAGACTAAATTATTACTACCTGCAGAGTTTGGCAGGCATTGAAACTTTGGAACTGCCTAATTGACTTGCTGTGAACAAGTTGTAAATGCGCTTTTAGCATTTATGGCTTGTTTATGATGTGGTTTCAAAGCATTTAAAGTGCTCAGAATGAGCAAATATATATATAGTAAAAATCCCATCCTCTCTCTTAGCACCCACCCCTAACGTTCATTGCCAGCACAAATATATGCTTCTCTGCACCCCCCCCCCATTGTGTTCCCAGTACAATTCCCCCCTCTCTCACACGCAGACCTCACATAAAATGCGGCAGACATCTGTGGCATGTTCTTTCCTCCCATGCTTCTGAGCAGGGTTTGCTTACCTGCCGGGACGCCCGGGCGGGCAAGCAATCCCTGCTCATTCCCACTCTAACAGTCCCAATGCAGGAGTGTGGCACTGACAGTAGGAAGTACCTGGAGGGGAGAAAGAACACAACCCAAACCTCCTCCCAGCTCTCTCCCCCTCCCCAGGTTTGGCTTTGTCACATCCTGCTCAATCCTGACAGTAGTAGTAATGTCGCTGTCAATACTTCTGTTAGATTGTAGCAGCAGCAATTCTCCATGGGGCGCCCCCCACCTCACATGATACCACCACACCCAGGGCGGCTTCACCTCCTGCCCACCCCTAGTTCTGACCCTGACTACAGGCATGGGGGTTGATTTACTAAAACTGTAGAGTACAAAATCTGGTACAGCTGTGCATAGAAACCAATCAGCTTGCAGGTTATTTTTTTGTCAAAGCTTAATTGAAAAAGGTAACGTTAGTAGCTGATTGGTTACCATGCACAGATCCACCAGATTTTTCACACTCCATTTATAATAAATCAACCCCAGTATGTTCTCAGGCATGAAGGCTCCTCAGATGTGTAATTGACGTTTGGTTAATATCTTATAGAGGTAGCTTGGATGCCGTGTGAGATGATTATTTGTGCTATTAGTATTAGACATGTCAAAAGTAATTACTGTATAAATATGTGTATGTGTGTGTGTATATATATATATATATATATATATATATATATATATATATATATATATATATATATATATATATATATATATATATATATATATATATATATACACACAGCACACAAGCACAACTGTGTATATGTATATATACACAGTTGCGCTTATAACTTTATATACCTTGGCAGAATTTATGATTTCTTGGCCATTTTTCAGAGAATATGAATTATAACACAAAAACATTTCTTTCACTCATGGTTAGTGTTTGGCTGAAGCCATTTATTATCAATCAACTGTGTTTACTCTTTTTAAATCATTATGACAACCATAAACTACCAAAATGACCCTGATCAAAAGTTTACATACCCTGGTGATTTTGGCCTGATAACATGCACACAAGTTGACACAATGGGGTTTGAATGGCTATTAAAGGTAACCATCCTCACTTGTGATCTGTTTGCTTGTAATTAGTGTATGTGTATAAAAGGTCAATGAGTTTCTGGACTCCTGACAGACCCTTGCATCTTTTATCCAGTGCTGCACTGACGTTTCTGGATTCTGAGTAATGGGGAAAGCAAAAGAATTGTCAAAGGATCTGCGGGAAAAGGTAGTTGAACTGTATAAAACAGGAAAGGGATATAAAAAGATGTCCAAGGAATTGAGAATGCCAATCAGCAGTGTTAAAACTCTAATCAAGAAGTGGACAATGAGGGATTCTCTTGAAACCAAACCACGGTCAGGTAGACCAACTAAAATTTCAGCCACAACTGCTAGGAAAATAGTTTGGGATGCAAAGAAAAACCCACAAATAACTTCAGGTGAAATACAGGACTCTCTGAAAACATATGGGGGGTGATTTACGAAAGCCGTGCGCCATCAGTAGAGGCGCACAGCGAGGCGCAATGCACATTTCCATATTTACAAAATGGTGCGCCGGTAACAGAGCGCAAATCCCTCATTTACTATAGCGATCTCGGCACACAGGAGAATGCAATCTGTGCGCCATTATGGACATGGACAAATAAATATAACAACTGCCCAAGTAACAAATATGCCCAAAATAGAACGAGAAAGTAACTTTTTCAGAGAAAGCCTGCTGTGCCTGCAAGTATGTTTAGAACTGCGTGAGATCAATGTAAGCAGTGCGCATGAGCAAGCGGCTGTTGTGCTCGTTCACATGCGTTTGTTCACTGTGCGGCCAAAATCTTAGTAAATGTTAAGCAACATACATGCAATCGCATGGGTTGAACAGGCGCACCTCTAAACTTGACAATTTTTTTTTTTTTACGCTGGGTCACCTTTATGTATTTTTCAGGGTGGGTCCGTGGCCCCCATACCCATTTTACGGTCAATAACTAGAATATAAGCCAGCCAAGTGGGGACTAGCAAAATTAACAAGTCAGTTTTCATAGACTATAATTGTATTTGTTGTATAACTTTTTGCCCATGTTAGGTTCTTTGTTTGCCCCCCTGGACTGGGTTTTTTTTGTCCTATCTGTAAGTGTGTGTGTGTGTGTGTGTGTTTTGGGGGTGGGGTATTTTTCACTGAAATATTTTTTGATGTTGTCAATCTGTTATTTGTAGGTTGTTAGATTCACTTAGATTTAATTGTCTGTGCTGCATTATTTTGCAAAGTCTTCCTCAAGCTGTTGTGGCCTTTTAACTCCTGTTAATTTCCTATGCAAAACGGTCAGACCTCCAAACCATATTCTGTTAGTGTCTCAAATTAACATACATGTGGTTTTTTTTGCTTTCCTTGCTCTTTTCCAAGTCCTGTTTTGTTGACCAATTAAATTTGTAGCACATTTTTATGTTTTATGTGTTTTGTTAATAATTTGTTTGGCAGATGCATGCTCAATCAAAGTAATGCATTTTACACCCCCCCCCCCCAAACAATTTTCATGCAACAGATTTCTAAGCTGCAGCTTAACTAGGCTGATTGGCATGGCAAAACAAAAAAAGGTGTGATGATTTATCTAAGAGCTACTTTCCTGGTGCCTTCATGGTAGCATATCCATGCATATGCTGCCATGGATAGGCACCAGGAAAAGAAAATTGCAGGGAGGTAAGTATTCAATTTTCCATTTTAGAGCAGTGGTTCTCAGCCTTATGCCACGTACATGGTCGGACTTGTCATCTACAAAAGTCCGACGGACCAAATCCGGCGGACAATCCGATCATGTGTGGACTTCCCTGGACTTTCGGCGGACTTTTGCAGCCACAAATCTGGCGGACTTTAGATTTGGAACATGCTTCAAATCTTTACGTCCTAACTCCACCGGACCCAGAAATCCGCTCGTCTGTATGCTAGTCCGACGGACAAAAACCCACGCTAGGGCAGCTATTGGCTACTGGCTATCAACTTCCTTATTTTAGTCCGGTGTACGTCATCACGTACGAATCCATTAGACTTTTGTGTGATCGTATGTAGGCAAGTCCGTTCGTTCGAAAGTCCGCCGCAAGTCCGCCAAAAGTCCGCCAAAAGTCAGTCGAAAGTCTGTCGGACGGGCTGTCGGACTTTTGTAGCCAAAAAAGTCAGACCACGTGTACGCGGCATTAGTCCTCAAGTACCCCCTACAGGACATGTTTTGGGAATTTATCTTAGCTAAATAGCTGTCCAAAATACCAAGCCATTGACTCTGATTTAAAGCACCTGTGCAAGATGAAGGTAAATCTGCAAACATGGCCTGCTGGGGGTACTCGAGGACAGGGTTGAGAACCACTGATTTAGAGCACTGAGCTAAAATCTAGCTCAAGACAATCCTTTTCTAATTGTGGGCATTTGAGGGAAACCAAGTGAGTGTTAGAACCCCTGCTTGTCTTTTTTAGGTTGGGCTTTGTGTCCCCTTTCTGAAAATTGGCTTCACTTCCTGTCACATATCCAAACAGGAAGTGAGGGTAAAACCCTACCAATGTCTTTTCTTGGGTACACATAGGTCAATCTATCTCTGCAATACAAGTGTACTCGCTGTAAATTTGAGGGGAAGCATTGGTGATTTTATCATCCAATCATGTAGAAGCAAAGATGCTGTTTTTTTATTTCCCTTGCATGTCCCCCTTGTATCTCCAGCAACTTCACTTCCAAGTGCACTTGTAGTACAAAGTGGATTTGCCTTTAGTAAATAAACCCCAAAGTCCAAGATACCTAATAATTTGGGGTGTACACAGCAAAATGTTAGAGTGCAATTTACCTAATGGGGAAACTATTTAGATTGACCTGTGTGTCCCCAAGGAAAGATATTGGTAGGGTTTTACCCTCACTTCCTGTTTGGCTACGTGACAGGAAGTGAATAAACTAACAAAGAAACTGGCAAAATTTGGGAGGTGTCTTCACCCTATTGGGGTGCAGACATCCCCAAAAACTGACAAGACTTCTAATCCCTCTGCACTCTAAACCCAAGCAAAAATAATAAAGGATTTAATTTAGTTTAACTTTGCAAAGAAACATTCTAAGTTCAAATGTGATCTCAATGGCCCATTTAGACCTTGTTTAATAGAAAACACCAGTTGCATTTCACTATAAACATTTGTTAGTCCAGTCCTGGAAATCTGCATCTGCTTTACTATTAATAAAACAATAAAAATTGGGTTCCTGCATCTAGATGTGCCAAATGCATCTAGATGCGTCACCACTGTGTATGTAAGATGCACAACTGCTGTGTTTCCGCAGAGGTATATACCCGTGGTGCATATCTGGTTCCCGGAAGTGGTGGCCAGCAGACAGGAATGACATCACGCCCCTCCAGGAAGTTGCTTGTACTGCTGTTAATTTCTTCCCACCACCATGCCCCGCTCAATATTCTCTGAGGAAGAGATGATCCTAATTTGCAAATTAAGATAATTTTTGATTTATTTTTACATGGGGTGGTGTTTGTGTGGGTCATGTGTGTATGTCTAAATGATTTGGCCTCAAAACACATACCTACTTCCTGTGTACAGATTCACTCCCAGGCCAATGTATATTGCTTCCTGCTTCAGTGTGAAGACGGACGGACGGACGGACGTTCTTGTGTCCACCAGCAGAGGGAAGTTGGGTAGATGGCCTTGGACATTTTCACTTAGGGGTGTACTTTTGTTGCCAGCGGTTTAGACATTAATGGCTGTGTGTTGAGGTATTTTGAGGGGACAGCAAATTTACACTGTTATACAAGCTGTACACTCACTACTTTATATTGTAGCAACGTGTCATTTCTTCAGTGTTGTCACATGAAAAGACATATTAAAATATTTACAAAAATGTGAGGGGTGTACTCACTTTTGTGAGATACTGCATACTGTATATACGCTGAACAGAAAATAATAATTGTCTTTGGATTATAGAGAAATGTGTCAGTTTTACACAATTCTTAATTTCAGGACATTTTTATAAATGAGCTCAGAAGTTGGCATTTAATTTCACTAATAAAGGAATGGGATAATTCCTCTTTGTTATTAAAGAAGATTTAGTAGAACATATTAGGCCTATTTCCTCATTTATTTTCCCATTGATCATTTCATGAAATATGCATAGACTATATAAAGAACTAATTATCATATATGTAAGTAGGGCATATTTTTCCCATTGAACAGAAGAGTACACAGGAATACAAAGGATATCTTCTTGCCTTTATACCATAGGTAGAAAGTATTCCACAGAGGATTATTTCATTTAAAATGCCAAATAACAAAGTCACATTGGAATTTTAAAAGAAAAAAAAAACTATGACAATTGTTATAAAATAAATACTTAGTATTGATCTATTGACTCTGTTTTATGAAGGTCTTCCTTTCTCACCCTGGCCCTATGGACCACCTCTTTCGTTATAAGCACCTCCAGGTGAGAAGCTCACAGTGTGCAGTGAACGCAAACAAATCAGTCTCGGTACAGGAGAGGCACCTGTACAATTGTGCAAGACTGAAGGGAAGGCTCAAACTCAGCTTTAACTTTTAGTGCAATTCGGAACTTAAAGTGGAACTACATCAAAAGGGGGAAGTTCCGCTTGTTTGCATCCTCCCCAGGTTCACTGCCATATTTGGCACTTTTTTTTTTGGGGGGGGGAGCGGGTACCTCGTTTTGACAGGTACCTGCTCCCACTTTCAGTCAGATCACTGCAGCAATCTGTGCAGAACATCACCCCCCTTCCCCCTTCCCCTCCTTCCGGCGCAGTCTTTTGAGACACATCACAGGTCCTAGAAGACTGTGGAACCATTCACAAAGCGCAGTGCGGCTCGTGCATGTGCAGTAGGAAACAGACGGCGCCTGCACCCGAAAAACCGATTGAGGAATCAGCTCGGTGAGGACATTGCTGGATCTCTGGACAGGGAAGTGTCCTTATATTAAAGTCAGCAGCTACAGTATTTGTATTGTAGCTGCTGACTTTTGATATGTTTAGGGGAGACTCGAGCATCTCTTTAAAAGTAGGCAAAACTTTAGTTTTGAATAGAGTGGAGAGGGATTAGGACACCTTCCAGGTTTTTATTGTTGTCGGTGCCCCCATTAGGAGATTCACGCTCTCTATTTGTCCTGATTACCATTAACACCCAAAGTGAAAATCCCAAAATTGTGGGTTGTCATCAGAAGAGTAACAGAGGGGGAATCTTTCAATGGGGACACTAATTCTGGTAACCCTGGTGACAACCAACTATTCCCTCACTTTAGAGGGATTTTCTCTCACTTCCTGTTGTGGCTATGGGACAGAAAGTGAAATCTCCCCAATGAAACATAGATGTAAAAAAAGGGGGGTTATAACCCTCCCTTACTCTATCCAAAGTGAAAACAAACAAAAAAAGTTTTGCCTTTAGTTTTTCTAGTTTTTAGACACTATGCTTACCTCCTCTCTAATGGCTTGGGGTCTGCAGGAGGTCCCTCGCCAATGCCAGCATCTTCTCTCTGGCTCCTTCTGTGTTCCAGGTTCAGGCATCTTCATTGGGGTTAATTAGTGTTAGGGCTCAGTTTAGGAGTTACAGTGCCTAGAAAAAATATTCATAGCCCTTGAAATTTTCCACATTTTGTCATGTTACAACCAAAAATGTAAATGTATTTTATTGGGATTGTATGTGATACACCAACATGAAGTGGCACATAATTGTTAAGTGGAAGGAGAATGATTAATGGTTTTCAATTTTTTTTACAAGTAAATATGTGAAAAGTGTAGCGTGAATTTGTATTCAGAGTCAATACTTTTTTTTTTTTTTTTTCCATAGTCAATACTTTGCAGAACCACCTTTCACTGCAATTACAGCTGCAAATCTTTTTGGGGATGTCTCTACCAGCTTTGCACATCTAGATAGTAACATTTTTGCCCATTCTTCTTTGCATAATAGCTCAAGCTCTGTCAGATTGGATGGAGAACATCTGTAAACAGCAATTTTCAAGTCTTGCCACAGATTTCCCATTTGGATTTAGGTCTGGATTTTGACTGGGCCATTCTAACACATGAATATGCTTTGATCTAAATCATTCCATTGTAGTTCTGGCTGTATGTTTAGGGTCGTTGTCCTGCTAAAGGTGAACCTCCACCCCAGTCTCAAGTCTTTTGCAGAATCGAACAGGTTTTCTTCTAATGCCGCGTACACACGATCAGACTTTACGGCATACTTGGTCCGGCGTACTAGATTTCATTGGACAATTCGATCGTGTGTGGGCTCCAGCGGACTTTGTTTTCTCAAAAGTTTGACAGACTTAGATTTAAAATATGTTTCAAATCTATCCGACGGACTCGAGTCCGGTCGAAAAGTCCGCTCGTCTGTATGCTAGTCCGACGGACAAAAACCGACGCTAGGGCAGCTATTGACTACTGGCTATGAACTTCCTTGTTTTAGTCCGGTCGTATGTCATCACGTACGAATCCGTCGGACTTTGGTTGATCGTGTGTAGGCAAGTCCGTTCATTCGGAAAGTCCGTCGTAAAGTCCGTCAAAGTCCGCCGGGCAAAGTATGCCGTAAAGTCCGGTCGTGTGTACGCGGCATAAGATTGCCCTGTGTTTGGCTCCATCCTTCTCCCCATCAACTCTGACCAGCTTCCTTGTCCCTGCTGAAGAAAAGCATCCTCACAACATGATGCTGCCACCACCATGTTTCACGGTGGGGGTGGTGTGTTCAGGGTGAAATGCAGTGTTAGTTTTCTGCCAGACATAGCCTTTTGCTTTTCTGCCAAAATGTTCAATTCTGGTCTCATCTGACCAGAGCACCTTCTTCCACATGTTTACTGTGTCCCCTACACGGCAAGCTGCAAACGGGACTTCTTATGACTTTCTTTCAACCACTCTTCCATAAAGACCAGATCTGTGGAGTGCACGACTAATAGTTGTCCTGTGAACAGATTCTCCCACCTGAGCTGTATATCTCTGCAGCTCCTCCAGAGTTATCATGGACCTTTTTGGCTGCTCCTCTGATTAATGCTCTCCTTGCCAGGCCTGTGAATTTAGGTGGATGGCCATGTCTTGGTAGGTTTCCAGTTGTGCCATATTCTTTTTCATTTTCGGACGATGGATTGAACAGTGCTCCGTGAGATGTTCAAAGCTTTGGATATTTTTTTTATAACCTAACACTGCATTAAACTTCTCCACAACTTTATCCCTGGCCTGTCTGGTGTGTTCCTTGGCCTTCAGGATGCTGTTTGTTCGCTAAGGTTCTCTAACAAACCGCTGAGGTCTTCACAGAACAGCTGTATTTATACTGAGATTAAATAACACAGATGGACTCCATTTACTAATTAGGTGACTTCTTAAGGCAATTGGTTTCATTAGATTTTTGTTAGGGGTACCAGAGTAAAGGGGACTGAATACAAATGCACGCCACACTTTTTACATATTTATTTGTAAAAAATGTTGAAAACCATTTATCATTTTCCTTCCACTTCAAAGTTATATGCCACTTTGTGTTGTTATAGCACATAAAATCATTTAAGTTTTTGGTTGTAACATGACAAAATGTGGAAAATTTCAAGGGGTATGAATACTTTTTCAAGGCACCGTAACTCCTTAACAGAGCCATAACACTAATTAACCCCAATTCTGCCACTCAAGTCAACCTATCCTGTGTTAGGAATCCCTATGTGAACAGTATGCAATTCTTCATGAAAAGCAGGCACCACTGAGATCCTTGTAGAAGAATAAGGAGACTTGGGAAATCCTCACTAAATTAATTTTATTGCCAAGCTTTACTAAAAAAATAGCATTTAAGGTTTACATTTTTTTTTTTAAAAAGGTTGCACATGACAGATTAATAGCTTTTTTTTTAAGCATTATTACTGCACTTGCATCTGCTCTGTACAGCCTATTTTTACTTCTAGCAATCGCTTAACAGCATTGTGTTGATCTAGCAGACCTTAGCCAAATAACAGCTAAGGTCAAATAACTGTGGATCCAGTTTTTTCTTTCCATGAATTTATTGGTAGGGATGACTCTAGGGGTTCTCAGTGTTTACACCATTTAGCTATATGCTTAATTGCTTAATAGAAACGCAATAAAACCTTATTACACATCTACAGTAACACTCTGTAGACCCAAACAAGTAACATAATAATCCTAGTAATAATCCAAGGGGGGCTAATGGGTCAACAGGTTTCAGTTAATATATTTTTAATAATATAGATCAGCTAGCAATACTTTATTTATTGAACATGAAATATGCATGATTATAATATGCTTACACTACAAGTGTGAGAGTAACTTATCCTATTATCCATTATGCTCATTATGCAAGGATGGTGCTTCACTGAAGTTCTTGCAAAGTTTCATATATACAACATAATATGTAGTTCTTTATTATTATCATTACTAATTTTCTGTTCTTTGTGTGATCTTGTGAATGCCAAAACCAGACTTACAGACATGACCATGACAGCCGGGTCTTCCTCAGTCCCTCCCAGTAATGTGTCCACCATATCCTTGATGTGCCCAACCCAAGCGCCCGGTAGACAACATACAGTTCAGCGCTTCAGGTCTTTGTTACAGATTACCCTCTCTGTCCTTCTAAGAATTGAGTCCCCTACCACCAGAATCTGTCTTTCCTTTCCCTTGGCTTCCCCCCACTCTCACTGGTGGAGTTATTCCCCCCGGCAGCTCCCCGGGAGTCCCTTAGCTCCAGCAGTTTTGGTCCCTGACTGGTTTCACCAATGTCACTCAATGGAGCGTACTTATTGGGATGCTCCAGTGTCTGGATCGGCCTCCCTGACACTTCCCCCTCTACCCTTCCTGACTGTCACCCATCTACTCTTTCCTAGAGCCTGCACCTCTTTGTCTCCACCCACCTCTGTGCCGACACCTGCTATGTATGTTCCTGGCTCTCCTTTTAGTATGGAGGGTCTTCTCAGTGCTGACAGTTGATTCCCCAGATTTAGAATCTGAGCTTCCAGGGAAAAAATGTGCTTACATTTTGCACAGCAGTATTCGCCCTTGATCGGATGATCAAGGAATGCATACAAATGCCGCAAGATGTACACTGAGTCGCATCTCCACACGCGCCGGGCATCGTACCTACTATTTTAATGAGGATTAGGGAACATACCCTGTCCAAATGACCTAACAACTAGCTTCCTGAAACTAATACTCAACAAGACAATACACAGGTACTCGCAGACCATCATGTCTCACCTCATCTCAACAGACAGTTTTATTACATGATGAAGGGCTTGCTGATGCCTTTCCAGGTGTAATTGTAGCTCTTAGAATATATTGGAACATGATGGTCACTAGTTGTTTGGGTTGAAAGGTTGTTCAGCAAATTGGCACTGATAAAGAATTATCTGAGAACCACAATGACCCAAGAAAGACTAAGTCCTCTGTGCCTACTGGCTGTTGAGAGCAGTGTCCTCATGATAATATAGTTTGATGAGTTTGGCATATTGGTGGAGTGCAGCGGCAATGACACACACTGTCATGTATCAGATAAGACCAGAACTGTGTGGACTGCAACAGAGGAAAGACGTGTATAAGTGAAATATAATTATTTATTAAGGGAAGTGAATAATATAAATACAACCACACAGTGCACAGTGCAATAAACCAACCAACAGACAGAGACCCACAAATAACAGACAGATATGTACAATAAATGGGAAATACCAGGATCCTAAACAAAAGCCAGGCCAGGGTCATGCACAGAGGATCAGTAGATAAACAAAGGGCAGTTTCAGAATCAGAGACTTAAGCCAGGCCAGCAACGGGGGATCAGCAGGTGGGATAAGGAACACAGGACAGGGAGAGGATGGATGGATCAGACTGCAGGTCAACAGATGGGACAGGATAGGGATCAGGACAGGGAAACAGGATCAGGTACTCAGGTAACAGGTCTAACAGCGTGTAGAGAGTAGGTTTCAGCCGAATTGACAGCATCTGTAGAGAGGGGCAGAATGCGGCATGACCGTCTTGCGCCCAAGTAGGCAGATGTCCAGAAAATCAGTCAACCCTAAGCTTTCCCTATTCATCAAGCTAGTTCTGTCCCTACCAGATGGGGTACCTGTCCTTACTCTACCAACTCACAAATGCATTCCAAATCTGGGAGCTAGGGTCTTAAAAAGGCTCTGCCTGACCCAAGATGGCTGCAGGAGTCATATAGCGTGGCAGCATCTAATAGGATAGCTTTCTCAGTGACCCAGAAAACTATAGAGGAGCCATGTTCCTCTTGACTTCCTCTCCAATTGTAGTGACACTGCGGACGAGTGCCATCTACACTGCAGAAGTTGACTGCACATGCCTACAGGTAGCCCATAGAGCAGGGGTCAGTAACCTGTAGATCGCGGACAGGTGGCTGGTAAATCTTGGTGTGGGTTTGCTGACCTGCCATCCTAGAGCATCAAACAGAGTGTAATGCAGAGGGACTACTTGTAAAGTTAGAGCAGTAGAAGGGAGCAAGAGCCGTATAAGCCGATGCCTCCTCTGTAGTGCTGACTCCTGTCCCATGTGGAGTGATAGCAACTGCACTTCACCTTCATCTTCAGTGTGTGTTGATAGGTGGTGAGGAGGCAATATGTTGCCTTATCAACACCTGATTTAAACCCATGATTGCCATGCAATGCACGCATTTGCGGCACGGTAGTCCTGCAATTAGAAGTTTAAATAAGGTATGAGGAGGCGGCACTGTGACCGGTGATCTTTGACTTCTTCCGTATTGTTCGGGTAGATCTCCAACTCTCTAAGGTTGCTAATGCCTACCCTTGCCATAGAATATGCGACTTTCTTTCCTTTCAATATGGGTGCGAAAATGCCTCCTGCAGGAGAGCCTTGCTGTGGTAGCTATAGCAGTAAGTTGCATGTAAAAAACTCTGACAGATTGGTTGGATCTCAATTTTATTAACTGTAAAAATAAACATTACACATTGTGTTTGTGGGAAGGAGTGTAACTATATTGAAAACATGTGAACACAGGGGTATCATCCCTTATATAGTAGCAAAGAGGGAGAATGGGTGTTGGGACTTTAGATATACCCCGTGTGCACAATAACATAGAAACTGATACTAATAAGATACAATATGTCTAAAGGAATTTTGTCTTTTTCACAATATCAAAAGCATATGTTGCTATCAATATAATACATTACAAACAAATCTGTGAATAAGGTCTGCTAGAAGGGTCAGCGCGTTTTGCCGATCATCTGCTTCTTCAGGGCCAGTAGAGTTAGGCACATTAAGAAATCAGACAATTTAAAAACACATCTATAACAAAAACAAAGAAAATCATACATCATATCAAAAAATATAAACATATTATTAGAGTGTTGCTACAGGTCAGATTATAGCATTTTATCCACAAATAGCTTTTCTTTCCATTTTTCATGAAAAAATCATTTTGGTCTTTAATATTACATATGAGTTCATCCCTTTGGGAAGAAACAGGCACACTTACTGAAAGTGGATGTAGTATAATATACTTGGTGTCCATGGAAGGAAAAGGGTCAATGATCTCAAAAAATAGCCTGCCGGCCCATGGGAGGGCAACCATCAGGTTAAAGTATCAAGGCCAGGTAAACTCTATCAACCAAAATAAAAAGGGGGGAAGGTATTAGCTAGCAAGGGAGTTCCTCATTATATCAGAATAGACCAAGCTAGAGATGTACTATATAGCCCCTATTTATCACAGACTGTAAGCCAAATACCGTACTGGTGACCCCACAATAGGGATAAAACTTTTCTGCAAAAGGGAATTTAATAAGACACGTGGCCATTCACTAAAATTAGAAGAAAAGTGTTTTAACCTTAAACTGCGTAGAGGGCTCTTTACTGTAAGAGCGGTAAGGATGTGGAATTCTCTTCCACAGACAGTAGTTTAGCGGGGAGCATCGATAATTTCAAAAAAATATTAGATAAGCACCTGAATAACCACAACATACAGGGATATACAATGTAATACTAACATAAAATCACACACATAGGTTGGACTTGATGGACTTGTGTCTTTTTTCAACCGTGCCTACTATATATAAAAAAGAAGGGGAATGCTTACCCAAGGTCCGAGATATGTATATGATATTGTAGTGAATCAAAGATGTAGTCCAACTGCAATTGAGGGGCTCACCACACTATACTGACCTGAGAAAAATCCAAGCTTAGACCACTCAAAAGTGATTGATAGCACATTGTCCACCTCAGAAATGGTAACTATGCTTACACTCAGGTGTGAAAGATGGATGAATGACGCATAAAGCAGCAATAATTCAAAATCCCAAATAGGGTCCAATTGGCTCAGACAAATAGGTGCAAGCCACAGTCAAATCAAAGAAGTCATCTTAACAGAGGAATATCCCACAATCTAAGAGGATTCAGCAATAAACAGTCAGTTAGAAAGGGGAATAAACAGACACTCCAGCCAGAGTAAAACAGGTCTAGAAAGTAGCCTTATATCAGCCAAAAGAGTGTTACCTCAGTGATAACAATCAGCGATAATATGTTTCACCCCTCCTTCCTGGATAGCAGCACAATCCTGAATGGGAGTGAGGTGCCTTAAATACCTGATGGTATCTCCTCCAAGGGCCGCCAGGTGTGACGTGGGTGGGGCCAATCAAATTGGTCCCATGATCGCCCATGTTACACACAGAGGGCCTTGCCTTCCTCCTCTATACTGCCCCCATAAAGTGACAGAGTGTGATGGTCTATCATGCGGGGAATGGCTGCCAGAACCCAGCCAAACGACATCCATGTTATGATGTACACCCACGATTGCCAAGTGTGTACAAAGATGCCATCCAAACCGGAAGTGCTTGAATCAAACATCCTGTACACCCAAAATTTAGGTCTACCAATATGGCACCCACACAGCAAAGAAAGTAAACATTCCTTTGGCTCCATCTAGCTGTACAACTCTCAGACACTAATATACCAGCCAATAGAGAAGCAATCGCTACAAAGATAAAGGAGTCAAAGCACAATAATATGTATCTAAAAACGTGCATGTTAATATATCGCAAGTGGAATGGAATATAAAAAAAGGCCTGACAAAGTGAAGAAAGGACATGGACAGGCAAGGCAAAAAAAGAAACCATCAGGCCGGATGGGCGGCGCTGGGGGGGATGGTGCTAGTCTTGCCTAGGGCGCAGGTGACTACATCAGGGAACAGGGTCAGAGCAGACTAACTGGGGCACGATAATTTCACCTACATCCGGAGACCTGATGGTGCCTGCCTTCCCAGCCTCCTCATCTGGCTCTCCAGTAACCCCCCACTGTCCTTCTCCGCCTCCCCAACTGTGCCAACCTCGTCCGTCTCCCCGGTGTCCCCTCCCGACTGTCTTCCTCTGCCTCCCCAGCTGTGCCGGCCTCATCCGGCTCCCCAGTGTCCCCTCCCCACTGTCCTTCTCCGCCTCCCCAGCTGTGCCCACCTCGTCCAGCTCCCCAGTATCCCCTCCCCACTATTCTCCTCTGCCTCGCCAGTTGTGCCCGCCTCGTAGGGCTCCCCAGTGTCCTCACCTACACTGTCCTCCTCCGCCTCCCCAGCTGTGCCTGATGGACAGCCCTGTGTAGGGTGGCTTTCTTCAGCCCCTCATGTTCCCCGGCCAGGCTAGAGGGCAAGTCAGCAGCTGTGGCTTCACCTCCTAGGCAGCAGTGCGTTCTAGGCGGCTGCCTAGTTTGCCTAGCGTGAGTGTCAGCCCTGATCAGCAGCCGTATGGGAGCACTGCTACAGATTAATCGGCATAAACCTGATTTTCTTTTTAAATAGCTGCACAGCTGGGATTAGTCCAATGTCCATTGATGCACAGAATTTGGGAGTCCCTGCCCACTCTACCTCCGGGTCCCCCCTGCTGATTTGGCAGACCCGGGCCCTGTACAGGAGGGCTGGTGATACCCCCTTATTAGCAACCCTGTGTGTAATACATCACCTCTTTGGCCACAACCCTGGAAACATTTTTCATAGTAGTTTAAGTTTGCTAAGGCTATCTGGGCTGGGACCCAGTACCATCTAAGGAGAACTTTACAGGCTGATTCCTGTTTGTTCACGTTAATAGAGCATTTGGCTGTCTTTGACCAGACTGTGTTCCAATCCTCTCGATGGGAGTGATCAGATCACATATCCACCTCATCACATGTAAAAAGAGACTCTAGGAAGCCTTGATTGTTAAGCATGCCATAAAGAGTGGAGATTGACTTAGGTGCACCTGGGATGTGTAAACCGATATGTTCAAACACTTTCTTGATATAGTGAAATGTAGATAGTTGGTGCAGAGGTAGCATCCACTGGCGGAGTTGCAATGATCTATAATATTCTGCTGTAGCATTTTTTTCTTTTTAAAAGAGAGTTGAGTGCCACTTTAACTCCCAGCAGGACTAAAATGCTGAATCAGCCTGCAAGCACAGTCAATGCACCATCAAATCACACTTTAAATTTCCTGATACTAGCGGTCAGAGACAATAGTGCCTGAGATCTCACAATTAAGATATGCAGCTATGAGAGCGTAGGCACAGGGCAGTCTACTTAAAAAAAAATGGCTGCTCAACACTATCCAGTCTATGTAGTTAACATGTATAAGCTGGTCTCAGCCCTGCACCACTCCACACGCCATGTCTTCTGACATGTTTCGCCCCACCCACTGGGGCTTAGTCATCCTCTATGACAAAGTCCTGGTGGGTGGGGCGAAACATGTCAGAGGACATGGCGTGTGGAGTGATGCAAGGCTGAGGCCAGTTTATACATGTTAACCACATAGACTGGATATGGTTGAGTGTTAATTTTTTAAAGTATGCTAAACACTACTGGATGGTGATATTTTTTGCCAGCACCCCATTCCTGAGTACCAGTGGGACTATATATACCTCCTTTTTTTACTTCCTTTTTTACTTAGAGCGGCACTATAAGTATTAGCATGACACAGGACAGTCTAAGCACACTCGCATATTCTCCCTATGGTGTAGGTTGGCAGGCAATGCACATTTGAACATCCATGTGCATTTTTTTGAGCATTGTCAGGCTATACGCATAGGGCAGCCCACCCATTTCAATGGGCTGCCCTATTCACAACAAATGCATAAAAGTAGCACATGCATCTTTTTCAGCGTTAAGCTTGTTTTAACTGCGCTTAATGTGTTTGTCACACATTTATTGTGATGTGGTTCTCTGTGGAAGCCAAAAAGTACCTTATATCTATATGCAAATCTACTCTAGTATAGATTTATTACCCTTTACAGGCTAGTATTCTTTAACATGCTAGTAAATAAGCTATGTGGATTTTCTTGCCTCTATTTTTTTTTTCCTCGCTGTGATTTTACGATAATCAAGGAAATTGTTGTTTCTCCTTCGCTACATTCATTACAAGAGTCAGAATCTCACATTAAATGTCTCAGAGGTAATGAAACATTTGTCTAAGCACTTCCAGCATTTTATGTTCCAGTGATGAGCACATTTTACGAATGGGAGAAGGGTTTCTGCATTAACTTGTGCAATATGTCAGAACAAAACTATCCATCGCTTTGTATCTCCATCTAGGTAAACTGCTTATTGTAGCAGACACATTTGCATCGCAGTTATCACAGAGATGCTCAGTGAACCAAAAGGCTTTGATTTAAATCCGATCCAAAGGAAACATTATCCCAGGTTTGTCAAACACATGGCAGAAATGTAATGTTCATTTTAAGCTGCTTTAGATTAAAAAGTGGCTTCTTGATTAACTAGAATTTTAGAAACATCTTTTTTTTTTTTTCTTATACCTTACTTTTTTCTTTGTCTGCCTCCTGTGGTTTGCTACCTTCATTTTTGGTGATATTATTTACCAGTAATAATGTGTGTAATGCCAGGCTAACAATTAAATATGCAATTTAAATACTTGATTACTATAGTTCTGTTTAGCTGGTCTTGTGATCTGCATACCTCTTCCACATGGCACAGGTGACAGTTATTTCCTTGTCCCATGTCACTTTTCTGACTCCAGCACTTTTGCCGTATTCTTTGGTACTTAAAGCGGAACTTCACCCCCCCCCCCTCCAATGCCACATTTGCCACTTTTTTTTGGGGGGGGGAGTGGGTACCTGCTCCCACTTCCGGTTAGATCGCCACCACGATCTGAACCGAAGTTTGGAACCCCTTCCTTTCTTCGAAAGCTTGTGGGACACATCATAGGTCACAGAAGAGCATAGGACCATTCACAAAGCACAGCGCGGCTCACACATGTGCAGTAGGAAACCTTACTGGACCCGAAGCTGATTGAAGAATCGGTTTAGGTGGGAACATCGGTGAGTATCCTCATAATAAAAGTCAGCAGCTACAGTATTTGTAGTTGCTGACTTTGCTAATTTTTTGGGGAAAGACTGGAGCTCCTCTTTGAATGGTGACGTGTCTCTTGTCTGGTTTCTAGCATTGTTCCTGTGCATTATGGAGTGTTTAGTGTTCCCACTAACATTGTGTGTGATCCTATTTGTCCTGTTGAGAAATAGGAGAAATAAATTAAATATCCAGTAGAGAAGGTAAGATCTCTTATTCTGACTGTGTCAATGGGTAAGACCCTTCCCTCCACACCATCTTGGCCATTGATCCTGATTTTGGCAGTAGATAATACCCTCCTCATCTTGGGCATGGATCCTGACTATGGCAGTAGGTAGGTAAGTCCCCCCTCATCTTGGCCATGGGTCCTCACTATGGCAGTAGTTAAGACTCCCTTCATTTTGGCCATGGGTGGAAGGGAGTAGGCCCAGTGGTGCAAAGGATAACATGTCTGACTATGGTTTAGGAAGTTTTATGTTTGACTCCTACCTAGCCTGTTGACTGTGATGTGGTTGTATAGTGCTTAGCACTCTGCGTTGTGGCCACAACAACCCTGCTTCAAATCCAGGTCACTGTATCTTTATAAGCGGAAGTGACATCAAAAGCAAGATACGCCTGGAAGTAACAGTGTCTGTGCTGGAATAGCAGGAGGCTGATGTTTTTAACATGTTTGTGAGTATATTACTTTACTTAATAAAATGCTTTTAGGAATGGGGGTGGCTCTGTGGGGCCACAACCTGAGGAGTTTAAGAGTGGAGAATCTTGTTTGTCCCTAACTTTTATATATATTGAGTGGTAGAGCCCTGGTGGAAAGAGGAGGAGTTTGGATATTCCATCAATCATTCTACTCTGTAAATTTGTTCCATGACTCACTTAGTAATACAAGATTTTGGAGATTTGGTGAGCTTTATTTACCCATTGAGTACGGAGCACTGTGGTGGAGGTCTTTGCGATAAATAAAGTGGAATATGGACTTTTTTTGGGACTGTTTTTACTAGTTTGGGAAATATCACATAACTTTATTTGTTACAATATGTAGATTATTCACTATTTTAACATTGATTTATGATATTGGTGTTTTGTAAGATTTAAGCTTTACTATTAAGAGTAGTCACTATATTCTTCCTTTTCACTTTGGTAAAGCACGTTTTTGAGCTGATATTAAATGCTTGTTTATTTATTTATACATTGATATTTAAAACACTAGGGGTGTTTAATTGCCCAGAAGCTGTGTTTTTTTGGGGGGGTTTGCCTATCGCAAGGATTTTAATAAATACATAAGTAGGTAAGACTCCCTTCATATTGGCCATGGGTCCAGACTATAGCATTAGGTAAGACTCCCTTACCTTTAGCCATGGACCTGATGATGGCAGTATGTAAGACTCCCCCCACTTTGGCCATGGTCCTGATGATGGCAGTAGGTAAGACTCCACTCATCTTGGCCATGGGTCCTGACTATGGCAGTAGGTAAGATGCCCCTTCATATTGGCCATGGTCCTGACTATGGCAGTAGGTAAAACTGCCCTCATCTTGGCCATGGATGGAAATCAAATAAAACAGATTGAACAGCAATCACATCAAATGACCATACAACTTTATTTTATATTTATGAATTGACAATAGTTAGACAAGCAGTATCAAATGCATTCTGGGGGGCAAAGTACCCCCATGGTTTAATTACAGAGCCACTGTGCAATGCTTGTGCATGTATGCTTGTCTTCTGATGGAGATCCCCTTCTAGAGGAATGTTCCATAGTCCATATAAGAATTCTGGCATACCAGACCAAGTCCTGATGAAGGGGAATGCTTTGGTCCCCAAATTCTTAGTCAAGTATAGAACTATATGGACAGTTTATGTGATTGTCTGTCATTCAATCTTTTTCCCTAGGCCTCGTTCACACGGGGAGTTATACAGTGTACACCCACGTGAGGGCCATGTTTACCTGCACAGGGATGCACAGGGATGCACAGGTGTTCGGTGTATCCCCATGAAGGCAGCCCTATTGATGTCTATTGGGACGCAGTGGCTGCACGGACACAGGTGCTGCTCCCAATTTGACATCTGTGTGGGAGCACGATCCTGAATGTACACTGTCTACATTTGCAAGGATGTCAGATTGGGAGCAGCGGGTGTTTCCGTGCAGCCACTACGTTCTAATAGACATCAATAGAACTGCATGCACAGGCATGTATTGAACACCTGTAGATCCCTGTATGGGTAATAATGGCCCTCAGACTAGTGTACACAGTAGTATGTCCCATGTGAATGAGGCTTCATTTGGATTTCTCAATTTGAGTGGCACCCGCCTGGTGGGATTTTAATTTTTATTGAAGAGACTTTAATCAGCTGATGCTCTTGCAGAGTTCTAATGAGGAAAGTGGCAGTGCCTGAATCCCTCGAAACGTTATTAACCTTTTAGGAGTAACCCCCAAAAAGGAAATTTTTGTTGCAGAGAATGCGTAAAATCTGACTTGAAAAGAAAGAGATAGATAAAGAAAGAAGAGGGAAAGAGAGAGAAAGGGGTGCAGGGGGGGAAAGAAAAGCAGGAACGGAAGGTACCGAAGATACAAAGGGGAAAGAAGAAAAAGGAACTGAGTGAAGGAGAAGGAGAACAAAGGGAGAAAGTGTGAAAATAGATAGTGAAGGAAATGAAAAGGAAAGAAAAGAAAGGGGGGTGAGTGTGAGAGTGCAGAGAAAACATACCTGTGCGAGTGCAAGTAGGGGCATGATTGCCGGCTGTGAAGTTGTGCAGGTAGATGGTGAAGGCAAGAGAGCCAGAGGAGGGGACCACGGACAGGAGGGACGATGCCGTGGGGAGCGCCGCCAGGGAAAAGCCCCCAACGTCAGGCACCAGCAGCCCAGAGAAAACGAGGGAGCGCCCCAGACCCCTGCGGCTGGACACAGATACTGGCCAGCCGTGGGCGGCCCCCCGAACTCATCAAGTGCTGGAGAGTGGAATCCCAGGCACCAGCTATAAGGCGCCACGCAGGACGCCGAACAGCTGGTGCGGGAAGCGTGACGTCGACGTGCAGTGGGGGAGACCCCGCCCACCTCCGCCCAAGGAGGGAGGGGAAAACCACAGTGCGCGTCGCAGCTTCGGGGAAGGACAAACGAGGCCAGCAGGGGCAAACAGAGGACCATGTCGCCAATGCGCACACACACACTGAGAGAGCAAAAGATTGGTCAAAAAGTAGCGCCAGAGGGATACTGGCACAATATATATGACTCCAAGAGAAGCAGTCAATATATGGAGATGGATACAAAGTGTGGTATAGCATATTAAAATAAACTGGGCAAATGAAGATGGAGAGTGTGATTAAGGATAGGTTAAGGGTATAATGGGATATTTAAGGAGAATGTATATTGCTCGATGTAACGACCATGTGCCTCCATCCCTAATTGTGTGATGAGAGTTAGAACAAAAGGGTGGGACTTTACATGAGGATATTGGGGCTGTTCAAAACTCCTCCTCCATCCCGATTAGGTGGAGAACAGGTGTGGGACTTTGTACAAGGCACATGGGAGCAGAAGTATGAGTTGGATAAAAAATGCGATTTATTAAAAAAAATTCAAAAATTCATACAGTACATATTTAGGCACATAGCTCTGCATATGTTGGCAGTTAGCTCTATGGTGTTAAAAATATAATCAGAAATAATACATCAATAATTGCAAATACAGACAATTGAATACATATAGGTAGGAACGTTTTATGCATATAGGTTCATCATGTGTACACCTAGCGGTAGATTTGAGCTCTACGTCGTTTCGGGGCCTTATAGCCACTCATCAGGAGCATGACCGTGGTGATACCTATGAGTTGGGAAGATAGCAGTATTGAATGGTGTGAGTATGCAAGTGGGTAAATGTAAACCGTGAATATCACATTATTACTTGTAGCTCTGGACTCACAGTGGTGTCTGCGCAGAGGCGACGCGGCCCAGGGTGCCAGGCCAACCAAAGATGCCCAGGCCCGAAGCTGAGGGGGCATGATCCGGCAGGCGAGACCGGCACACCGAACCCCCCAGGCAGGGTCGAAGTATGAGGACAGATGTGTGGGAGGGGTTTTGAACGGCCCCAATATCCTCATGTAAAGTCCCATCCTTTTGTTCTAACTCTCATCAAGTAAATAGATACCCAACATGCCAAACCTTAAATTTATGTGCACCCGTGAAATGGCGACAAACTTCAGTACGCAATATTTTCTATAGGCTACGCTTCAAAAGCCCCCCATAGGTATCAGTTTAGTGTTTTGAAGGAGGTCTGGTATTAGAATGACTGCTCTCATTACGGCGGACACGGCGATGTGTAACGTGTATCGCAATCGACATTTTCACACGTAGATGGCCCGACGCATGCGTTTACTTTTGTGTGTGTGTATATGTGGGGGTGGGGGAGATTTTACATGCTTGGATGTAACTTTATTTTTGCTTTTTTTACTTAACTTTTTTTTTCATCACATAGGGGACAAACAGTCCCCTATGTGATGATTTTTAGGTGACAGGTTCTCTTTATTGAGTTATGCAGGGTCTAAAAGACTCTGCATGTCTCCCCTGTCTCCCCTGTACTCCACTGAATGTTTTGCAATGCAGATCGCCAGTGGTGTATTTAGGTTTTGTGCTGCTCTAGGCCTGAATAAACTCATGCACCTCCCTAATTTAAATACGACCCACCCCTTCCTGCCAATGACACACCCCTTCCTGTTTAAGACCCACCCTATCATCTGTAAACCACACCCCTTCCTCTTTAGGCTCATTTGGCAAATTTCAGGGGGGAGGGGGGAACGGGTACCTGTTTTTGACAGGCACCCTTCCCCACTCCTGGGAGACTGCGCTGCCACCTCTGAAGTTCGGCCCCCCTCCTCCTTCCTCCACTAGGCCATTCAGAAAGTGCAGTAGGGGACCGGCCGGTTTCCCTTAACATGAATGATAGTGGCAAAACCCGAGAGCCAATCCGAAAATTGGCTGAGGTGTCAACATCGCGGGATCCCTGGACAGGTAAGTGTCCTAATATTAAAAATCAGCAGCTACAATATTTGTAGCTGCTGAGTTTGAATGTCTTCGGGGGGGGGGGGGGCGGGCGGAACTCCTCTTTAATGAGTTTGCATTGATTTCAGCATTGATGGAGCACTTTATTGCAATATCATGATCTGCATATTAACATATTAATGCACTTTCACTAAATGTGGACAGTTTAATGGGTTTCCATTGATTTTAGCATGCATGGAACACTTTGCACATGCCAGTGGCAGCTGGTGCAGCCTCACTGTGCCCCATCAAACGCAGGCACTGTTCCATCAAAGCAACCACTGTGCCATCAAATGCAGCCACTGTGCCCATCAATTGTAGCCACTGTGCCCATCAATTGTAGCCACTGTGCCCATTAATTGTAGCCACTGTGCCATCAAACTCAGCCACTGTGCCCCATCAAACGCAGCCACTGTGCCCATCAAATGCAGCCACTGTGCCCATCAAATGCTGCCACTGTGCCCATCAAATGCTGCCACTGTGCCCATCAAATGCTGCCACTGTGCCCATCAAATGCTGCCACTGTGCCCATCAAACGCTGCCACTATGCCCTCAAATGCTGGGGTCCGGGTCACAAGAAGAAGGAGAGGAGAGCGGACGTGTGTCTGCTCTTCTCCTTCCCCTCTACCTGCAGGAACCCGCCATGGAGATCCTGGGCCGGCTGATGGGCAGGCGGAGCCCGATAAGCATGGCTGGGTGCGGCGGCGGGGAGGGGGGAGGAAGCGCCGGTACTAGGCTGTGTGAGAGCGATCAGGTGGCAGCGGAGCCCGGTAAGCATGGCTGGGTGTGTCGCGCGCGGTGGGGGGAGCGCCGGAATTCGGGTGTGTGCGAGCGATCGGGCGGCAGCGGAGCCCGGTAAGCATGGCTGGGTTCGGCGGCGGGGAGGGGGGAGGAAGCACCGGTACTGGGGTGTGTGTGAGTGATCGGGCGGCAGCGGAGCCGCCCAAAAGCTCTCACCTGACAGGCAGGAGGCTGCCTGTCAGTTTCACATACAATCCCGGTGGCCGCAGCCACCATATTGTGTGTGATACCCCCTGCCGTTAGGTCCGTACGGTATATGGACCTGGCGGCGAAAGGGTTAAAGCTTTTAAAGTGATATTAAACCCAAAAGCAAACCTTTATTATATTACAACTTATCAATTCTAATATGTGATGGCTGCATTTGTTTTCTTTTTTTATGCTTTGGTTTTTATTTCAACTGGTAATGCAGCTAGTAAGTCTGTTTTTTAAAAGAACAAGCCCTCTTATAGATGTAGCAGTCACAGGGATGAGACAAACAATTCAACACCTGACAATAATCAGTTTTATTTATGTAAAATTTTTATCCCTAAAGGAAAAAAAATGCTATAACTGATTACAAAGTGTTAGTTGGAGTTTGGCTTCAATTTGTTAGTGCATTTAAATCTGCTGGTACACCTAATGCCGCGTACACACGGTCGGACTTTTCGTCTACAAAAGTCCAACGGACGCTGACGGACTAAAGCTGGCTGGTAATCCGATCGTGTGTGGGCTTCTCCGGACTTTCAACATACTTTTTTAGCCTCAAATCCGACGTACTTTAGATTTGAAACATGCTTCAAATCTTTACTTCGTAACTACGACGGACCCCGAAATCCGCTCGTCTGTGTGCTAGTCCGACGGACAAAAAGCCACGCTAGGGCACCTATTGGCTACTGGCTATGAACTTCCTTATTTTAGTCCGGTGTACGTCATCACGTAAGAATTCGACGGACTTTTGTGTGATCGTGTGTAGGCAAGTCTGTTCGTTAGAAAGTCCGCCGCAAGTCCGTCGAAAGTCCGCCGAAAGTCTGTCGGAAGTCTGTCGGACAGGCTGTCTGACTTTTGTAGACGAAAAGTCCGACCGTGTGTACGCGGCATAACACTTGTTCTCCTCCAAACAGACAATGCTGCTGTCCAAATGTGCCCCCTGTTTGCCTTCATGCAGATTAGGGCACTTAATAAAAGAGGCGTGTTACTGGCTAGAACAGGGATCCTCAAACTACAGCCCTCCAACTGTTGCAGAACTACACATTCCATGAGGCATTGTAAAACTCTGACATTCACAGACATGACTAGGCATGATGGGAATTGTAGTTCCTGAACAACTGGAGGGCCATAGTTTGAAGACCCCTGGGCTAGATCACCAGATGGGTAAAAATAGAGGGGAAAAAAGCCTAAAAAAGAAAACTAATACAGCCACCACATCTAACGATTGGTAAGCTGAAATGTATTACATTTTTGGTTTTGGGTTTTATATCACTTTAACTTGCCATCCTATCACTATAGAAAATTTTCATACAGGGTGTGTTCTTGCTAAAAACCCTCATTCCTAAACCAAATGCTTTATTATCTTTTAACAATTGAGAAAATCCCTTTAGAAACTCTCAGCTAAATCATTACATCAAATTTAGGGCTTCCACATTGTATTGAATCACTGCACAAGTAAAACTCATCCGCAATTTTTTAATTATTGTCTTTAGACAATTGGCTATCTGGAAAATGTTTAAAAAAAAAAAAATGCCATCCTTTCCATTTAAATAAATAAAATAACTGGTCTCTCTGCGATGCTGGAGAACCTAAGTATGCCGGATATTGCTCTGTAGCTCAATGGCCACAGTGTGAGTGATTCTGTAGCACTGCATGTACACTACAGAGTTACAGCTAATGTTTTAATATGATTTTAACAGGGCTAACAATTAAATAATGGTACACAATCATTTCACAGGAGTCTCTTTTAAGAAGATGTATAAAAAAGAATCCTGAAAGCACATAAAATGCTTACAATACATCTTTCCATTGAATTTCAGCACAAATGTAAATTAAAAATGGATTTGTTTTAAAATGTTTTCACTGGTGTTCTTTGGAGTAATGAATTTATATGGGAATTATGAATGTGTAATCTGCTGGTTATTCATAAATGAAAATACTTATTTATTTTTGCATTGCTTACAATTTAATTATCTCATGTTGATGACACTCTGCACTAATTTTAAAGGAGAATTGGTAAAAAAAAAAAAAGAATATAAAAAAAGAAAATCTTTTAGTCTAAGTCAGCTGTTTTTTACTTGAAGCCTCTAGAAAAAAAAAAAAGATTTTCCATAACATTTTAGACTTATGGCAGGAAATAAAAGTAAATCTGTTGCAAATACGGGCCAATTAAACTGAGCGTATAATAAAAATGGAAAGGCAGAGGTTACTTTTAGTATCAAAATGATACTTTGTTCCAGAAAAAAAGGTAGGTAGCTTATCTGGTATAGTTTGAGCCTAGCCCAACCTTGTCCCACCTCCTGAATCCTACTACTGCTGGTCTTTGAAGCTGCCCATAGGAAATACCTTCCATCCACCCTACTCAGACCTTTTCTATATAAAAAAAAAACTTGATAAGCTTCCTATAATTACCTGAATCTGTCATCACATGAACTTCTGCAGTTCCTCTTCCAGGAATGAAGACTTGTGATTCACCACTGCCAAGCAGGTCCACTTGTTACGACTCCAAGTTACAGCATGAGATCAGCCCAAAAGACAAATGGTGATGTAGCCTTCCCAAAATCTGGAAGACCTTGGCTACATCACCAATGCTTATGTACAGAAAATTACCTAAGGCATAAAAGTTCAGAGGTAGTTTTTTTTTTTTCCGTTTTTCTGTTTTAGGCACCATTTCTTATGGGTTCTGCAGGGTTAAAGAGGAACCCCAAGCAAGCAAACAGCTAAACACGCATGAAAAAAACATAAAAGGGAGCTGTTTTACATACTAAAGGGTTTGTATTTCTTCCCATTCATTCTTGAGATTTACACAGCTCTGCCGCACAGCAGAGAGTGCACAGGGGTATACCCCATTAAATGAGAAGTGCAGGAATTAAAAAAAAAATAAACTTTTATACTCGGTGGATGCAGCATCAGTCTAATGCTGCCTCCATCCCCCGCTGCCTCTAAGACCAAGAACCGAGCAATCAAAGGCCACTGATCGCTCAAGTCCCAGTCTTCTGTGAGTGTCAGTCACCGGCTCTCTGCTCTACCCCTCCAGTGCTCACTGGAGCGCTGGGCTGTGAAGAAGATGGGAGCAGTTGGCTCTGGCTCTCAGTGACGCGCTGAGAGGCTGAGACAGCTTCCGGTCCAGGCATCTGGGTGAATTCCGACAGTGAAGTTGGGATCCCCCCAGAGCCTTGACCGACTGAGTGACGTCAGCTGACAGTGGGCTTTAGCCCGCTGTTGACTAAATATATATGCACTTCATCCTGTACTCCTGTGAATTACAGGAGATGCAGGGCCAAAAAAGGTTTGGTCCTAGTTCTCCTTTAACACAAACTTTCTTTATACAGATCCTGGAATGGGAGGGGAGCTGGAAATTGAACCTGCACATGCAATGTCCCATGTTGCACAGCCGCTCTGTTCAGCTCACTTATCACACCCGCAGCACAGTGGCAAGGGGAGATGGCAGGTGGGAGAATAAGACACACAAAGTCGCTCCAGCAATTCAGCAGTGATAGGGAGAGGAACTGGCTGAAGGACACACAGCAACACAATGCTAATGCGCACAGTGTGAATAGGATGTGTCCAGGCACATCCGGAACCCCCTGTACGCACACCTGTGCACACAGTACAGCCCTGTCTGGCAGGAGAGAAGACTTATGCCCCATACACACGATCAGAAATTCCGTCAGAAAAAACTTGGATGGTTTTTCCGACGGAATTCCGCTCAAGCTTGCCTCGCTTACACACGGTCACACAAAAGTTCTCTGAACTTTCAACCATCAAGAACGCGGTGACGTACACTACGATGAGCCAAGAAAATGAAGTTCAATGCTTCCGAGCATGCGTCGAATTGTTTCCTAACATGCGTGATTTTTTGCGCGTCCGGATTGCAAACAGACAAACGCATTTTCGGATAAGAACTTTTTCCGACCGAAAAATAGAGAACCTGCTCTCAATCTTTTGCTGGCTGGAATTCTGCCAGCAAAAGTCTGATGTAGCATACACACAGTCGGAATTTCTGACCAAAAGCTCACATCAGACTTTTGCTGGCAGAGTTTCTGATCGTGTGTATGGGGCATTAGATGTTTCTCTGCTGCAATTCAGTAACACAGATCTCCACCCACCCCTACCCTGTGACTGCACAGTGAAAGAAGCAACACACTTATGAGCTCCCTTTCACTCTTTCTCATTCTATAAGATTTATATTTGCACTGCAGCAGCACTAGTTGGCTCCTTGTGCTGCTGCTTCATCCTTTAGCCCTGGTTCACATCGGTACGATTTGACATGCAATTTGACATGTCAAATTGCATATCAAATCTGAGGCAGTTGCCGGCAATGGCACCGTCCTAATCAGTGCGATGCTGCATTTGCAGCTCTGCACCGATTTCAAAAAGTAGTTTCTGTACTACTTTTTGTGATTTCGGGCTGCGATTTACATTGACAGGTTTCTGCACAGATGTCTCTGAAATAACGGCCGAAATAGGACCGACATGCGGGAGTGAAATCGTGTGAGTTAAGCTCACCTAGGCTTAGACTCGGTTCACACAGGGACGACTTGTCAGGCGCCTGACAAGTCGCCTCCCGTTCTATACAATGGAACCGTTCTAATCGGAGCGACGCAAGTCCCTCCGAGTTAGAAAAAGGTTCCTGTACGACTTTGGGGGCGACTAGGGGCGACTTGCATAGACTTCTATACAGAAGTCGTTTTGCAAGTCACCGCAGAAGTCGTTTGCAGGTCGTCTCGCTGAGGCGACCTGCAAGTCGTGTTGCCCCTGTGTGAACCGGGTCTTAGTCTAAATTCTGCTTGACAGTATTAGCAAGAAACCAAATTAAGGTACTTAACCCTTTCCCACCTACTCTGGCGTCTGCCTAAAAAGTTCTGAATACCCGAAAGGGTGGGAAGTGTGATCAATGTGGTTGGCTGTCATAGTGGTCACATGTTTAGGAGTCAGTCCCGCCGGGTACCAATCATTAGTGGAAACCGAGAGTTGTCTTTGACAGATTGGTCTTTGTGCTGGGAGAATGCTCTGAGCACAGAAAGATCAGCTGAATAGAGAAGTGGGCATTAAAGCTCGCCCTGTTGCTGCAGCACATATGTGTCTTACATAGGAGACTACAGGTTAAACTGCTTGCAATAAAAAATAAATGTTAGAATATATGAATAATTACAGAGCTTCATTAATTTGTGTCTTGTATATCTGCCTGGAGGTTAGCCTTAAATATGTGTTTGGGTGAAAGATAAACTGTAAATTCAAAATACATATTTTTAAAAAATTAAAACGTATATAAGTCTAATATTGTAGTAAGCCACGTGCATTCTGTTCTCTACCTTCCTTCTATTTCCATGGAATCTGTCCTTCTATAAAACTCAACATAAATAACTAGGCAAACAGCTGTCAGCCCATTAGCGTATTGTACATTTAAGAGCAACTTCCTGCTTCAATTTATAAATGAGTTAGTTCTGCATAATAATTCTATTCTGTAACCTTTTTTCGTTATGAGATGTTTCAATATTTTACAAATGAATGTTTTTTTTCCCACTCTTTAATGTGGATGATTAATCCAGATAAAAGGTTTTGCCTGCTGTTTCCAAGGACAAGTTTAAAAATGAGATGTCTCATTGCACTGAGTGCTAGCCTAATGAACAGCCTCTCAGCATTATTATAGTTAACCTTTAGATGGTTAAAATGCCTCGCAATGGATTATTCGGGGGATCAGAAGGCCCCTCCATCAACAAAGGGGATCAAATGGACCCTTCACTGTGATGAAGTAAGTTATTTGTTGACTGAACTAATTTCTTAGCTGTTTGAAAGGTACATGAACTATACTTTGTGGCTGTCAATTCATTTCACTGCCTCCATTATTTAGGTTATTGAAGTTGCTGCATTATTTGAACCAACTGTTTCACCCATCCTGATGCCTAGGTCAGAAACTACAGCTGCTCCATTTTTCATTTCTTCTGCCTATAGAAACCTCTGTCTCCTTAAGGCAAGCAGGCCTACCAGTACTTCACACAGTAGGTCACAAAACACCATTCTTTATTTCCCTGCCAGATGGCACTGGGGCTGAGCTATTGTGACAATGAAGAGTACATGTAGTCCCAAAGCTGGTCAGGCAGTAGACATGAGCTGGTAGTGAGTGAAATCCGGTGACAAGTCAAGGTCAGGACAGGTAATGAGCAAATGCAGTCCAAAAACTCTTTTTAGGTAAGGGCAGGTTACAAAGAAGTGTAAAACAACAGACAGTTCCAGGGTAAGGGTAGGTATTGAGCAAGCATAATCTGGTAAGCAATCCAAGGTCAAGTTCAGGCGACAATACAAAGAGTAATCTGGATACAAGGCAAAGACTGGCAACAAGGGAATCCAAGATAGTAGTTGATCTGGGTCAAGCAAGCAAACAGGGAGCCAGGAAACTGAAGCTATAACAAGTACAGGCTGATGGTGTTTAAGTGCCTCCTGCACAGAGGACCAATCCAGTTAAGGGGTTATGGCTAGACTCGTTACCCTGCAGTTGATGAGAGCAGCTAGGAGTCAAAGAAGACTTATTAACCCACATCTGATGGGAAAAGCAGAAAGGTTGCCTTTGGCCCCTTTCATCTGGTTTTTCTCAGCAGGGGATCCATCCGTTGATCACTTGCTGTACTGAGCTGAGCCGAGCGTCCAGGTGACAGGTCCATGTCCACTCCACTTATGCAGAGTGATCACAGACACAGCCTGCTCTGCTCTATGGGTGGTTGGAAGTTAAACAGACCTGCTATCTGTTTACACCCGACTGTCCTCTGACCCAATCTGGCCAGACGGATGGGAGCGAATCCCCTTCTGTTTGTTTTTTCCAGATTAAATCGGGGGTTGCTGGTTGTAAAATTATGCAAGTCTGTTTACATCTGACTGCAGATAGAGGAGATTGGAGGCGATTGGGTCCACCTGAAAAGCAGACAGGCAAATCTGATCGGATCTCTCATGTGAATGGGGCCTAACACCTTCCTTCCTTCCTCTTTTTCTTCCCATTGACCTTTCTTCTTTGTTCTTTACTTTTATTCCTTTCTTTTCCATTCTTATTATTTTTTTCCTTTCTTCCTTCCCACACATAGTAAAAATAAAATTGGGAATTTCTATGAAGATTCTCATTTATACAGGTCACAATATATCTAGTAGTAGTTAGTCAGATTAAGCTGGCCATGTTCAGTAATCAGAGGCGTAACTAGAACCTTCAGGGCCCCGGTGCAAGAAACCATGATGGGCCCCCCTTCCACCCGAGCCCCGGCTTCCAATTTTGGGAGGGTGTCCATGGACATCCTCCCAAAACCGTGCTTCCCACATGACCCCTTGGACATGCATCCAGCGCAATCACATTGGCCCTTTACCATGTGATCAGCTGATCACATGTAAACAGACTGGTTATCCACAGCCCTTTCCTCACACGCTGTGTTTGTGTTAGGAAAGGACTGCCATTAACTGTCAAGAATGTCAGTAAATTGTTTACACTGATAATCAGTGCCCCAATCATCAGTGCCTATCAGTGCCGCCTATCAGTGCCCATCACTTCCACCTGCAAGTGTTACCTATCAGTGCTCATTAATGCTGCCTATTAGTACCCATCAATTCTGCCTATCAGCACCACCTATCAGTGCTCATTAATGCCACCTAACTGCGTCCATTAGTGCCACCTATCAGTACTCTTCAATTCTGTCCATCAAAGCCCATCAATACTGCCTGAGTTCTGCCTATCAGTGTTCCTCAGTGCCCATCAGTACCACCTATCAGTGCCCATCAATGCCACCTATCAGTGCAGCCTTTCAGTGCACATTAGTGCCTCCTATCAGTGCTGCCTATCAGTGCTCATCAATGTGGCCTATCAGTGCTCATCAGTGCCTCCTATCAGTGCCCATCAGTGCCTCCTATCAGTGCCCATCAGTGCCTCCTATCAGTGCTCATCAGTGCCTCCTATAAGTGCTCATCAGTGCCTCCTATCAGTGCCCATAAATGCCTCCTATCAGTGTCCATCAGTGCCTTCTATCAGTGCCCATCAGTGCTTTCTATCAGTGCTCATCAGTGCCTTCTATCAGTGCTCATTAGTGCCTTCTATCAGTGCTCATCAGTGCCGTCTATCAGTGCTCATCAGTGCCTTCTATCAGTGCTCATCGGTGCCCTCTATCAGTGCTCATCGGTGCCTTCTATCAGTGCTCATCAGTGCCTTCTATCAGTGCCCATCAGTGCCTTCTATTAGTGCTCATCAGTGCCTTCTATTAGTGCTCATCAGTGCCTTCTATCAGTGCTCATCAGTGCCTTCTATCAGTGCTCATCAGTGCCTTCTATCAGTGCTCATCAGTGCCGTCTATCAGTGCTCATCAGTGCCGTCTATCAGTGCTCATCAGTGCCTTCTATCAGTGCTCATCAGTGCGTCTATCAGTGCTCATCAGTGCCGTCTATCAGTGCTCATCAGTGCCTTCTATTAGTGCTCATCAGTGCTCAACAGTGCCTTCTATCAGTGCTCATCAGTGCCTTCTATTAGTGCTCATCAGTGCCCATCAGTGCTCATCAGTGCCTTCTATCAGTGCTCATCAGTGCCTTCTATCAGTGCTCATCAGTGCCTTCTATCAGTGCTCATCAGTGCCCATCAGTGCCTTCTATCAGTGCTCATCAGTGCCTTCTATTAGTGCTCATCAGTGCCTTCTATTAGTGCTCATCAGTCCCTGCTATTAATTTCTATCAGTGCTGTCTGCCTTCTCAGGACAGCACAGCTCTGAGCGGAGATCGTGTGTCATAGAACGACAGCACAGAGAGACACCGGCGGCAGGATTAATGTTCTATTTGTCGGTCCTCTCTGTCAGGGGATGAGAGAGGACACACAGCTGATCTCACGGCTCCCCCTTCTCCCACCTCCCCTCTCCTCTCTGCTCCGCGGGAAATGTGAGCTCTTTAGCTTCACACTAGACTGCCCGCGGAGCACACAGAGAGGGGAGGGGGGAGAAGGGGGAGCAGTGAGATCAGCTGTGTGTCCTCTCTCATCCCCTGACAGAGAGGACCGACAAATAGAACATTAATGCCGCCGGAGTCTCTCTGTGCTATTAATCTATGACACACGATCTCCGCTCAGAGTCGTGTGTGAAGATCAACCCCGCTGGGCCCCCCCCACAGTGGCTGAATGCCGGGCCCAGTCGCAACTGCGACTGTTGCGACCCTGGTAATTCCGCCACTGTCAGTAATATTGAAGATGTTTTGTAGCAAATGCAGAAGTGAAACTGAAGAAGTGGCTGGGTAAGATAGGAAACAAATTCAACATTCAGAACAAATACAATTAAATGTGGCTAACCAGGGCTTTTTTTCTCAAACAATAGGTGCTGGAACTCAACCACGACCCCCCAAAACCCCTCCCCCTACACACCCTCCAAATCACATCAAATAGTGGGTGTGGTCATATTTCACAAACAGTAGAAGGGTCTTAAAGGGGCATTAAATATCAGGATTGCATTACATACAGAGTGCAGAGTTCATGGGGGTTACACACAGAGTGCAGAGCTGTCACTTGTAAACACAGAAACCAGACTTCTGTGTTTACAAGTGATTGTGGTAAGCAGTCACCAAAGGGTCTGAGCCAGAGGTGGTGGAACTGAGTTCCACCAAGTTCCCCCTGAAAAAGCCCTGTGGGTAACTACCATTAGCTGGATTTGGTATATTTTTCAGACATATTTTAGATCAAGTCAAGGGGAAAAAAAGGTTGAAGTCCTGGCCGGTGTGACGTCATCCAGAGGCCGGCCTGAGAGGCTCCTGGGAAAGAAGTGCAGGCGGCGCCGCTGCAAACAAGGAGGAGGAAGTGCTGTACAACAACTACAAGTAAGCTCTGCCTCTGAATGGGGCTGGGGAAGTAGGGCAGATAAGTTGTTATACTTTTTTGCAGCTCAGTGTACTGACTGAAGTTGGTTAACCCTTTGGGAGGGCAGGGGGGGCTATCAGTGCAGCTCATCAGTGCCTCCTAGGCCTATCAGTGCCCATTAGTGCAGCTCATCAGTGCCCATCAGTGCAGCTCATCAGTGTCACCTATCAGTGCCCATCAGTGCCACCTATCAGTGTCAGTTCCACCTATCTTTGTCCATCAGTGCAGCTCATCAGTGCAGCCTATCAGTGCCACCTATCAGTGACCATCAGTGGAGCTCATCAGTGCCGCATATTAGTGCTGCCTCATCAGTGCCGCATATTAGTGCTGACTCATCAGTGCTGCCTTATCAGTGCCCATAAGTGCTGCATATCAGTGCCCATCAGTGCAGCTCATCAGAGCCCATGCGTGCCACATATCAGTGTCCATACGTGCTGCCTATCAGTGTCTATTAGTGATGCCTATCAGTGCAGCTCAACAGTGTCCATCAGTTCAGCCCATCAGTGCCACCCATCAGTGTTGCTTATCAGTGCAGCACATCAGTGCCCATCGGTGTTGCCTATAAGTGCCCATCAGTGCAGCCCATCAGTGCCGAATATTAGTGCTTCCTCATCAAAGCCATCTTATCAGTGCCCATAAGTGCTGTCTATCAGTGCTCATCAGTGCTGCTTATCAGTGCAGCTTATCAGTGCCCATCCGTGCAGCTTATCAGTTCCCATCAGAGCATCTTATCAGTGCTTCCTCATCAGTGCCCATTAGTGCTGCTTTATCAGTACCTATCAGTGCTGCTCATCAGTGCAGCCCATTAGTGCTGCCTCCTCAGTGCCGCCTATCAGTGTATTTGGAATATGTTTTTGTTTTGGCACTTTAATGGTAACATTTTGAATTTGTTTTAACAAAAAATTGTTTGCATCTTCATTTTATTTATTACCAGAAAAAGGCCCACCAAAATCCTTAGCACCAGGCCCATGATGCTCCTTATCCGGTCCTGTCCATATAGTACTAATATGTGTGTACCAGAGAAAGCAAGCCCCTGAAAATACCAGCACTGCCCTAGTATGCCCAGATTTTCAGAAGAAGACCTGTGGTGGTAGGCAGACAAGGTGAGGAATACATTATATTCTCATGGTGCATCCCTCACTGATCAGAAAGGAGCAGAGCATGTGATAAGCACAGGGCTGTCCTTCTTTCTGCACTCAACCATTGAATGTAAAACAACATTTATATCTTAATAAAGCCTGAATTTACCTTCAGTTTAAATCAGCTAAATATATTCCATCAAAACAAAAGATGTACAATGCCCCCTGCCAGTAACTGCAGAGTGGGAACTTGCCCTCTGTGGGGAACCAGTCCCCTCAGCGCAAAGGTCCGATGCACTCCCTGCTGTGACAGACCTATAGCTCTGCTATCACCAAAGTTCATGTGTCCTACTGATTGGAGAACTCAGGCCCATCAAGAAGTATGTCAAACCTGCAAAGAGATCCCTGCTTCCACACTGCGAGCGAGGTCCCTCTAAGTAGCATACTAGCAGGAGACAGGCTTAAAGTGGTTCTAAACTCTAATGCACGATCGGAATTTCTGACAACAAATGTTCGATGGGAGCTTGTTGTCGGAAATTCCGACCGTGTGTAGGCTCCAACGGACATTTTGTGACGGGATTTCTGACAACAAAAATTTGAGAGCTGGTTCTCAAATTTTCCTACAACAAAATCCGCTGTCGTAAATTCTGAGCGTATGCACAATTCCGACGCACAAAATTCCACACATGCTCTGAATCAAGTACGAGACGGAAGCTCTCGGTGTGGTAAAATGAGCTTTTGTAATGGAGATAGCACATTCGTCACACTGCCCATTTTTTAACCTTTAATGCAACACATTCTCATATTCTTTATAATGCTAGAATTATGACGTTGTTTTGCTGCTGATATTCACACACAGTTCTGACAAGCTGATTTCTTTATTATTTCTTGTGATCTCATGAATATACTTTTTTATTTTTTCGCCAGATCTCCAGAATAATGTTTATAATTTTTGTTTATAGTGATCTCCTTTTTTTTGGGGGGGAAATCAAGATCTCCTGTTTTTTTTTTTTTTTTTTTTTTCTAGTGATCTCCATAATATTTTTTCTCGTTTTGAGTGTCAAGTTACCACAACACCATTATTATCTTTTATTTTTTAACCTCAAGGACAGGGGCGTAACTAGAAATCACAGGGCCCCATAGCAAAATGTTGTATGGGCCCCCCCCCCTGCAAACCGCCCCCCCCCCTGCAAACCACCCCCTCCACCAAAAAAAAGAACTAATGCCATTGAACAACAGATTACCGCACCCATGTGGCACAGTACCCAGGCAACAGCTTATATTAATTATGAACAACAAAGTATGCAGTATACTGTATGCAGCCCCTAAAGGACACACATTGCTGACCTCCATGCCTTCTAACCAATTTCTGTTCTGTTATATAAAATGAACTAGTTCAACTCACCATAATGCTGAATCAGTGGGAGCCCTGAGCGTGTCACTTGACACCGTCGCCTGCCACCAGATGCAACTTGTCACGGAATGTCACTTGTCACATCACCCGCCACACATTGCGGATTGTCCACTTGCCACGTCGCCTGCCACCAGATGTAGATTGTCACTTGTCACACGTTGCAGAATGTCACCTGCCACATGTTGCCGATTGTCCACTTGCCACGTCCCGGATTGTCACTTGCCACGTCACCTGCCACACATTACTGATTGTCACTTGCCACATCCCAGATTGTCACTTGCCACACATTAGATTGTCACTTGCCACGTCACCTGCCACACATTACGGATTGTCACTTGCCACTTTCTGGATTGTCACTTGCTACACATTACGGATTGTCACTTGCCACGTCCCGGATTGTCACTTGCCACGTCACCTGCCACACATTACTGATTGTCACTTGCCACGTCCCAGATTGTCACTTGCCACACATTAGATTGTCACTTGCCACGTCACCTGCCACACATTACGGATTGTCACTTGCCACTTTCTGGATTGTCACTTGCTACACATTACGGATTGTCACTTGCCACGTCGCCTGCCACATGTTATGGATTGTCACTTGCCACGTCACCTGCCACACATTACGGATTGTCACTTGCCACGTCCCGGATTGTCACTTGCCACACATTACGGATTGTCACTTGCTACGTCACCTGCCACACATTACGGATTGTCACTTGCCACGTCCCGGATTGTCACTTGCCACACATTACGGATTGTCACTTGCCACGTCGCCTGCCACATGTTACAGGTTGTCACTTGCCACGTCACCTGCCATACATTACAGATTGTCACTTGCCACCTCACCTGCCACACATTACGGATAGTCACTTGCCACGTCACCTGCCACACATTACGGATAGTCACTTGCCACGTCACCTGCCACACATTACGGATAGTCACTTGCCACGTCACCTGCCACACATTACGGATAGTCACTTGCCACGTCACCTGCCACACATTACGGATAGTCACTTGCCACGTCACCTGCCACACATTACGGATTGTCACTTGCCACGTCCCGGATTGTCACTTGCCACACATTACGGATTGTCACTTGCTGCCACGTCTCGGATGGTCACTTGCCACACATTACGGATTGTCACTTGCTGCCACGTCCCGGATTGTCACTTGCCACTTCACCTTGTCACTTGCTGCCTGTGTCACTTTCATGCTGTGTCCCAGAGTCAGGCAGCAGAGAGATAAGGTCATCTCTCTGCTTCCCGAGGCTGCCTGCACAGTGAGGGGGGAAAACTGCACTGCACTGCAGGGATGCAGGGAGGGCGCCGGGCGGTGAGAGATGATGTCATCTCTATGCACCCCCGGCTGCCAGCTCCCTGATTGGCCAGCCTGCTCATACACGAGCCGAGCCGCCCAGCTGACTCACCGCCTGACAGCCCTCGGAGCCGCCCACGCTCTCACCGCGGACCCGCAGAGCCGCCCACTCTCACCCGGGGGCCCGCAAAGCCGCCCGCTGTCACCCGCGGGCCCGCAAAGCCGCCCGCTGTCACCCGCGGAGCCGCCCGCTGTCACCCGCGGGCCCGCAAAGCCACCCGCTGTCACCCGCGGAGCCGCCTGTCACCGGTCCGGGGGGCCCCTAACAGCTGCGGGCCCCATAGCGGCCGCGTGTGTCGCTATGGCGGTAGTTCCGCCACTGCTCAAGGAGGTTGGTTGGTTTTGGTGTCCCTTTTTAATTTGACATTGTATTTTTGAAATGTACCTGCCTACTCACAAACAAACTGTCCTTTTTGAACTAAAACACATAGGCAAGTATTTGTGATAAAAAAATAGAAATTTATTATGAGTCATAACAAAATAAAGAGGAAGGGAACGCTGGATAAACGCTGGATAAACTGGTGAGATTGGCAAAGCCTTGGTACCCCAGGGCACACATCAACTATTTGACATGCAAAATTGGGAGCCTGAGGAGTCCATTTAATAGGGAGCACAATCTGGTCCAGGACTCTGAGAGATCGGGAGCAGCAGCAGGTGACATATCCTCAGGCTGTGGTCTTACAACAGCCTGCGCCTTTTGCCAGACCAGACTGAACCCAGGCCATCACACTCTTGTCTTCCTTCCACGCTTGCTTCCAGGCTGTGGCTCTGGTGTTGGAGTTGTGGCAGGAGGTGGAGGAGGATGGTACAACTCACACAGGTGGGTTTTGCTTGTGAGTTCGCCCCTCAACCCCTTATTTAGGGCCATATATATATCACCTCCTCACAAAAGAGGCGTTGGCCCACCTTCATTTCCTGCATTTTGTTGGCAGCCATGCAGGCATAGGCCTCAAGAAGACTGGTGGGTTCTGAGGGCAGCAGAAGCCTGCCGAATTTAACCCAAGTGCTGACTCCTCCATGCTCCTCCCCTTCCTGGGCCTTTTTTGTTTAAAGCAGAGGGGAGGGACCTGGGATTTGGTCAGGCTACTGGGCCAGGCCACCTCTTGGCTGCCACTTACCCCTGCTACCTCCTGGCTGCCACTTTCCCCCACCACCTCCTGGCTGCCACTTTTCACAGTCTCCTCCTGGCTGAGGATTTCCTGTGTATGAAAAAGGGACATAGTTTTAGTTTATTGTTCATCAATCACAAACAACTTTGAGAAATATGTTGAACAATGCTATACCTGACTCCAACTGGGCTCCTCCACATCTTCTTCCTGGGTGGAAGGCCCAGGTTGGACGTTGGAAGCCTCAGCTGGGGTGGAAGGAAGAGTGGAAGGAAGAGTGGAAGGAAGGGTTGAGAGTGATGGCCTGATTTCAGTCTGGTCTGACAGAAATCGCAGTCTGTCGTAGTACCAGAGTCTGGGGACATAAATGTCATCTGCTGCTGCTCGTGATCTCATGGAATCCTGGACCTTCTTGCGCTCCCTATTATATGTGCTCCTCAGGCCACCAATTTTGCACTTCAAATAGTTGATGTCTGCTATGGGGATCTGCGGCTTCGCAAACTCCAGCAATTTATCCAGTGCTGCCTTCCTCTTTAGTTGATTTGTATAAAAGGGGTGTTTTGTCTGCCACAGACAGGGCAGCTCTCTGTACAAATCAATGAATTGGGGGAGGAAATCATGATCGTTGAATCGATCCATTTTCTCTGCAAGACACAACACAAGACAAACCCTAATGTCAGGCTAAACTCGCATAATCTTGTCCCAATATAGGCCTCAATCTCTAAGAAGTATAGGCAACTGATGCCCCAAGTTAAAATTGTACCTTCCTCTACTCCTTTCTCCGGTCACAGAACGTACGTACAACGCATGCATGTTCCACTTTATATACACTGCGCATGCGTAAAACTCCGCCCGCCCCTGACCTTCTTTCTAGTATATTCCCCACCCCTTCTCTTTTTGCAGTGGGAGAGCACATGGCAGAGAGACAACAGGTGCATGCAGCAGAGAGCAGCAACGACGAAAGCCCGTAGCCACGAACGTCCCAATCCCAGAGGAGATTTAAGGCCCCAAATATGTACTTTGTAGAGATGGTGGAGATGGTGGACATCTTGAAGAGGGCCGACTATGACTGGAAGCATGGACCTTACCCAAACCCAAATGTGAGAAAGGCCAAGATCATGACTAAAGTTGTGAAAAGTCTGCACAGGAATTTTGGGGTACGGCGATCCAAGGATCAACTAAGGAAACGATGGTCAGACCTCAAATTGAGTGAGCAGGATCAGTACAGAAGGATCAATAGAGTACTGCAAAAAAGTAAGTATTTGTCCTGTGTTCCTATTATTATTATTACTTGCATGCTGCTCCGTGTACTTTTCTTTACTGTTGGACAGTTTAAGATGGCGGTTAAAATGGCAAGTTTCAGGTTCGTGGGCACAGCAATTGTTCGTAGTAAACATTGTTCGTTCGCCCACTAATACAATGGTTTTGGCAGATGCAGGTTAACTACATTTGGTCATGCCTATTTGTATTCAAAGAAGTTTAGTACATTGTTGTCTAGATGGGTTTGTAACCAGAATGAAATGATTCAGTGTAAGGAGAGGACACTCAGCAGCTGTTTACACATCTGGACACAGGAGCACTAGTGTGGGACACCAGAACAAACTTTTAAGGTGTCCCACACAGGTGCTCCAGTGGATACTACGGGTGTCTCCATGTGTGAAACTTGCACAAAACAGGTAAGTATTCCAGCTTTTGTAAGGGGAACAAAATCATGTCTTCATCTTGGAACTCTGCCAAAACAGACAATTGTACAGCACTTCCAAGCAATGTTTCATATTCCTATTTCTGCCCTCAAATATCTGTGTGCTAAGTAGGGATGAGCCGAACACCCCCCAGTTCGGTTCGCACCAGAACATGCGAACAGGAAAAAAGTTTGCTCGAACACGCGAACACCGTTAAAGTCTATGGGACACGAACATGAATAATCAAAAGTGCTAATTTTAAAGGCTTATATGCAAGTTATTGTCATAAAAAGTGTTTGGGGACCCGGGTCCTGCCCCAGGGGACATGGATCAATGCAAAAAAAAGTTTTAAAAACGGCCGATTTTTCAGGAGCAGTGATTTTAATAATGCTTAAAGTCAAACAATAAAAGTGTAATATCCCTTTAAATTTCGTACCTGGGGGGTGTCTATAGTATGCCTGTAAAGGGGCGCATGTTTCCCGTGTTTAGAACAGTCTGACAGCAAAATGACATTTCAAAGGAAAAATTCCATTCAAAACTACCCGCGGCTATTGCATTGCCGACAATACACATAGAAGTTCATTGATAAAAACGGCCTTTATATTCAACACAGGGAAACCCCGAACCAAAATTTAAAAAAAAAAATGACGTGGGAGTCCCCCTAAATTCCATACCAGGCCCTTCAGGTCTGGTATGGATATTAAGGGGAACCCCGGCCAAAATAAAATAAAAAAATGACGTGGGGTTCCCCCTAAATTCCATACCAGACCCTTCAGGTCTGGTATGGATTTTAAGGGGAACCCCGCGCCAAAAAAAAAACGGCGTGGGGTCCCCCCAAAAATCCATACCAGACCCTTATCCGAGCACGCAACCTGGCAGGCCGCAGGAAAAGAGGGGGGGACGAGAGTGCGGCCCCCCCTCCTGAACCGTACCAGGCCACATGCCCTCAACATTGGGAGGGTGCTTTGGGGTAGCCCCCCAAAACACCTTGTTCCCATGTTGATGAGGACAAGGGCCTCATCCCCACAACCCTGGCTGGTGGTTGTAGGGGGTCTGCGGGCGGGGGGCTTATCGGAATCTGGAAGCCCCCTTTAACAAGGGGACCCCCAGATCCCGCCCCCCCCTGTGTGAAATGGTAAGGGGGTACTTACCCCTACCATTTCACTAAAAAACTGTCAAAAATGTTAAAAATGACAAGAGACAGTTTTTGACAATTCCTTTATTTAAATGCTTCTTCTTTCTTCTATCTTCCTTCATCTTCTTCTGGTTCTTCTGGCTCTACTGGTTCTTCCTCCGGCGTTCTCGTCCAGCATCTCCTCCGCGGCGTCTTCTATCTTCTTCTCCTCGGGCCACTCCGCACCCATGGCATGGGGGGAGGCTCCCGCTTCTCTCTTCATCTTCTTCTTCATCCTCTTCTCTTCTTCCTTCTTCTCTTCTTCATTTTCTTCTCCGGGCCGGTCTGCATCCATGCTGGCATGGAGGGAGGCTCCCGCTGTGTGATGGAGTCTCCTCGTCTGACGGTCCTTAAATAATGGGGGGGGGCGGGGACGCACGGTGACTTGACGGGACTTCCCTGTGACGTCACGGGGAATGCCACAGGGAAGTCCCGTCATGTCCCGTGCGTCAGAGGGGGCGGTCACCGGGTGGCCCCGCCCCCGTTATTTAAGAACCGTCAGACGAGGAGACGCCGTCTCACAGCGGGAGCCTCCCTCCATGCCAGCATGGATGCGGAGCGGCCCGGAGAAGAAAATGAAGAAGAGAAGAAGAGAAGAAGGAAGAAGAGAAGAGGATGAAGAAGAAGATGAAGAGAAGAGCAGGAGCCTCCCCCCATGCCATGGGTGCGGAGCGGCCCGAGGAGAAGAAGATAGAAGACGCCGCGGAGGAGATGCTGGACGAGAATGCCGGAGGAAAAACCAGAAGAGCCAGAAGAACCAGAAGAAGATGAAGGAAGAAAGAAGAAAGAAGAAGCATTTAAATAAAGGAATTGTCAAAAACTGTCTCTTGTCATTTTTAACATTTTTGACAGTTTTTTTTAGTGAAATGGTAGGGGTAAGTACCCCCTTACCATTTCACACAGGGGGGGCCGAGATCTGGGGGTTCCCTTGTTAAAGGGGGCTTCCAGATTCTGATAAGGGTTGTGCGCACTCTCGTCGTCCCCCCCTCTTTTCCTGCGGCCTGCCAGGTTGCGTGCTCGGATAAGGGTCTGGTATGGATCTTTGGGGGGACCCCACGCCGTTTTTTTTTTTAAATTTTGGTTCGGGGTTTCCCTGTGTTGAATTCCCATGCCGTTTTTATCAATGAACTTCTATGTGTATTGTCGGCAATGCAATAGCCGCGGGTAGTTTTAAATGGAATTTTTCCTTCGAAATGTCATTTTGCTGTCAGACTGTTCTAAACACGGGAAACATGCGCCCCTTTACAGACATACTATAGACACCCCCCAGGTACGAAATTTAAAGGGATATTACACTTTTATTGTTTGACTTTAAGCATTATTAAAATCACTGCTCCTGAAAAAACTGCCATTTTTAAAACTTTTTTTTGCATTGATCCATGTCCCCTGGGGCAGGACCCGGGTCCCCAAACACTTTTTATGACAATAACTTGCATATAAGCCTTTAAAATTAGCACTTTTGATTTCTCCCATAGACTTTTAAAGGGTGTTCTGCGGCATTCGAATTTGCCGCGAACACCCCAAATTGTTCGCAGTTCGGCGAACATGCGAACAGCCAATGTTCGAGTCGAACATGAGTTCGACTCAAACTCGAAGCTCATCCCTAGAGCTAAGTATACCTTATTTTTATTCACATAGGGGAGAAAAGAATTGGAACATCAGAGGACATCAAGGACCCCCAACCTCCTAAAGAAGGGGAAATCTAAAAACAACCTCACGATGTGGAGGAAGGAGAGATTTATGATTTGGGCGAAATAGTGACCACAACAGGTGAGTGTCTGAGACCACAGCTTTAGGTAATAGATGTATGCCTGCATATTTATAACACATGGTGTGTTTTTTTATTTTAGGTGATGTGGATGTTGTGGAAGAAGAAACACATTTCACAAGTGCAAGTGCACACATCCTCATCGGGGAGATCATGGTGTGCAATAGGGATTTACAGAAGATCAAGGAAGACATCAATGATGTTAAAAAACACTTTAAAAACATCATTGATGTTTTAGGCAGAATCTAAAACACACCAAAATTTTTGTAATTGTCTTTATTTTTGTAACTTTTCTAAAAAATTTTGAAAGCCAAATTTTGAAGATGCAAACAATGTGTCAACATGTGCTATCTCCCATCATGGGATATCAATGTACGCGTTTTGTGGGTACAACCCCTTCCTCGCAACTCAAGTAGGTGAGAGGAAGGGGTTGCACCCCGAAACACATCCATTGATCCCCCATGATGGGAGATAGCACATGTTGACCTTAGGCATGGGATCAGGAGGGAAATCACAATTTTGACTCCCAATTTGTGTGCATCTTCAAAATTTGGCTTTCACAGGGGTGACATCCCCCTATCTGATGAAGGCAATATCAACACAGTTTGGACATACTAATGTCTGATATTGCCTTCACTTTATCAAATTTGAAATTTGTAAGTTCCTGAGTTGTGTATTGTTTTATGGTTTTAAAAACATGCCTGTTTACCACAAAAAAGGATATTTCTACTATCCAAAAAAAATTTGTTGGTTTGTTCAAAAACCCTTTTCTAAACGCACATGTAAATGTGCACAGAGTAAAAAATTTTCTGCTCAACAATGTGTGGCTTCTTCTTTCAATGCTCAATAGCAGTTTTTTGCTTAAGTTGGTGTTTACAGTGGCAATGGGGGTTATTTACTAAAGGCAAATCCACTTTACACTACAAGTGCACTTTTGCAGTGCACTTGTAGTGCAAAGTGGATTTTCCTTTAGTAAATAACACCCACAGTGCTTTATAATTTGCATCAATCAGGCCATTTTCGTCACTCCAAAAAATTAATTCACGGTGCAGAAAATGATGAATATTTTTATCATTAATGCATTACATACATTAATAACAAAAACAAGGTGTGTGTGTAGCAGACCCACATCATAATAATAGCTAGCTGAAGAAGAGATTGTCACCTCATGTATCAAAGAAATTACGTTTGCACTATTGAAGAAAATGGCCACAAAAAAAGCCCATTCGAGAACCTAGGAGGCAGCCAAAAGAAACACAAGCAGTAAATCAAAGGAAACATTTTTCTGTTTAAAATACAAATTTATTTAAAAATATATTTATTTAAATACATATAATGTGATGTTAAAGGAGAAAACTTGCCTTAATATAGTCCTTCTGCAGGACCTGTATATAGGCAGAACAGGTCTCTGGAATAAGGATTCCCAGAGCCTGGGGGGCGATGTTTGTCGAGAACTTGATGTCCTGCAGAATTCTCGCCAAGAAGTCGCCAAGTACCGCAAGGTGGCGACGAGCCTCTGTTCAGGAGTGATGGCTTGCTGCAAGCAGGTGTCCTGCTTCATAATATAAGGGGACAGCAAAGCCAACAGACAGTGAAAAACGGGGTCTGTCATCCGGAGATAATTCCTGAAATCATCAGAATCAGAATCAGGATTATTCTCCTGGATCTCCCGCAGCAAAAGCATGTGCGAGAATTGGTCACGCTGGAGCAACCAATTCTTCGTCCATGAACTCCTCCTTACCCTGTTTTATGGACTGGGCTTGGGTCAAAGTAAGAAACCTAACACCAAGCCCCTGCATAGCATGAACTCTACGATGTGTATGTACCCGCAACATGGCTTGAAAACGGTCGGCTGGTCAGAATGAACTAACAGAACGCACTGAAAATCAGAAAGGCCTGAGAAGAGCGAGCTGAAATTCAGAAACGAGCAGACAAGAACGCACTGAAAATCAAATACGTAATTTAAAAATGCACTCTGAAAACCAGATACGAACTGACTACATGGACTGAAGAACAGATACGAACCCACAAGCACAAACTGAAGCGCAGTAACGATCTGAAAAGCACGAGGCTTAAAAGCGCGAATCGTCTCTCACCAAACTTCTACTAACACGAGATAAACACGAGATTAGCAGAAGGAGCCCAAAAGGTGGCGCACTGGCTATTGAACTTCCTCTTTATAGTGCCGTCGTACGTGTTGTACGTCATCGCGTTCTTGACAATCGGAATTTCTGACAACATTTGTGCGACCGTGTGTATGCAAGACAAGCTTGAGCCAACATCCATCGAAAATAAATCCCAGAATTTCATTGTTGGAATGTCCGATCGTGTGTATGCGGCAATAAAGCCCCTTTGAAGACGTTAGATGTAACTAAACTAGTAGGACGTGGCTACGCATCGTAAGCCATCACTCAGTCCGCCCCATGATTTGCACGGGTGTTTGCTATTTTTATGCCGGCTTTTTTATATTCTATTCACGGAGCTCACTTGTTGTGACTCCATTGTTTTAACTAACAATAAATTCTAAAACTTTATTACACCATCGGAGCCCCTCTTTTGTTTTTTATCCACCTCCCTTTGGGACAAGTGTGCTTGTCACTCCCTCCCCCCCCAGGTGGACGAGTTGGTAGAAGCCAAGTTGGAGACGCACACTGTATGAGCTGGATCCGGACATCATCCATCCACAGTCCCTGCAGAGGGCAAAGTCTGCCTGCGTGTGAGACCTCGCCAGAGAGGAGGTCCATCATTGAGGGTAAGGGTCCACCTTTTTAATACTGTGGGACTATATGAGAGCTCTTATCCTCATTTCCCTCCCTCTCCATATATATGTGCAGTGTCTGACTGGTCGGAAGGTGGATGCTTCCTCCTGCTTCTGTGAAGTAACTGTTTATGTATGGGACTCCTTCTCCTACTGTTCATCATAAGAACTTTCGCTCCTTGGAGTATTTCATCTAAGGACTGTTCCTTATCCATTTGGGTTGTGAAAACTTTTCTTGAAATGTCATGACACTTTTTAAGCATATTTTTTTTCACAGCTTTTTACCATTCATTAATTATCAATATTATTTTTTGATGCACATTTCTGATTTTTTTACAGTAATTTAGATTATGTATTTTTTACACAGATTATGTTCATTATGAGCGAACGTTTGTTTCCTCTTTTATTTTTACTGTACACAGGTATTGGTGTTTTATTCGTGCAGCTTTAAGTGTTTATATTATTTTTCAGCGCGGTTTTTTCCTTTATGCGTACACACATTCGGAATTTCCGACAACAAATGTTCGATGTGAGCTTGTTGTCAGAAATTCCGACCGTGTGTAGGCTCCATTGGACATTTTCTGTCAGAATTTCCGACAACAAAGATTTGAGAGCTGGATCTCAAATTTTCCGACAACAAAATCCGTTGTCGTAAATTCCGATCCTGTGTACACAATTCCGATGCACAAAAGTCCAAGCAGGCTTGGAATCAAGCAGAAGAGCTGCACTAGCTATTGAACTTCATTTTTTCGGCTCGTTGTATGTCACCGCGTTCTTAGCAATAGGAAATTCCAACAACATTTGTGCGACCGCGTGTATGCAAGACAAGTTTGAGACAACATCCGTCGGAAATAAATCCAGAATTTTGTTGTCGGATTGGCCGATCGTGTGTACGCAGCATAAGTGTTTTTATCCTGATGCATTTCGTGCATTAAAGTGGATGTAAACCCAATGTCATCCTTTCTAAACTACTGCCATAGCGGTTATCTATAAGGATATACATGCCTCCTGCATGTATCTTTACCTGTCAAATGTCTCCCCTCTGTCTGTTATGAGAGCCGAAAAATTGCATATTCTGTGGGTGGGTCTGTTGTCTGGAGCTCGGTGGGTGGAGTCGTGATGTCAGTAGACTCCCCGCCCACCTCTACACTCCCCTTGTCAATATGCATTTTCTCCTGTGTATTTCTTACACTGAACTTCTGCTATGATCTCTAACATCCAGTGAAAAGACAGGAAAGTAACCACATGACTTCAGCATGCCAAATCATGCTGAGGTGTGGAACAGCCAATCCTTGCAGAGCTGCTGAAGAAAGAAGTGGGGGTGGGAATTAAAAAATAATGCATGTCTTAGGCTAGTGCACAAGATATGTAAATCACCTGTCACTCACAGCAAGGGGGAGGGTTTGACAAAGTTTTTCTCTGTTTGTCAAGTTTTATCTCACTGAACAATAAGAGGATTGCTCAGAGCTGGACTAACTCTGTTTCGGAAGACTGGGCTGAAATGATAGGAAACCTTATACTCTACATTATGACATCAAAATTTTTTTTCAGGTTTACATCCACTTTAAGGTAACAAACTCTCAACTAGTTGTACCCCCATCCATAATCACTTACCTGCCTCCTCTTGCGGTCCAGCATTGTCTCATCTGCAGCCTCGCTCTTCCCTCCTCCTGATATCATAGGAGACACAGGCAGCAGCGAGAGCCATAGGTTTGTGCTGCTGTCAGCCAAACTCCTGTGAGAAGTGAGAAGGGGTGGGGCTTACCGACGCTGTGTGTGTCTTTGGATGCATACAGCTAGAAAAGGGAGTTCCCCCACACAAGTGTCTGCTCACCAGTTTGCTGAGGGGGCACCCAGAGGAGAGGAGCACTGGCAGAACTGGAGGGGTCGCAATGATGTCCATATGGCCTCCCTGTTACATTAGGTTTTACACCAAGACAGGAGCAGCAGTGGCATTTGCTGGGACCAATTCCTTCATTTGCCGCCTGCAGCCGCTGAAGGCCTGCTTCTCCCCCTCTCCCTCCCACCGGCCTTCAGCGGCTGCAGGAGGAAGGTACAGGGGATCAGTTCTAGTATATGAGGCCCCCCATCCCTCCTGTCCAGGTTCTGCTTCCTTCTGCTGCCTAAGCCCCCTGTGTGCTCCGCTGCCCCCCCTCCCCCCAGTGCTGCCAGCCTTTCCTCCTCTCCTACCCGCTGCAGTTGGGGATCATTTCAAGATGGAGAGCGAAAACAAGGTGGTAAATATATAATTTACCAGTCCCTTCCTTTTCTGACCTCTGATCTTTTCACACCTTCTGGTTTGATGCACCTGGAGTGTATTTAGTTCATTTAAATTGAGAGTTAATTTGAACTTTAGGCCTCATTCGCACAAGTGTCAAGGGGGTGGTAAAACCAGACAGTTGCTCCACGATTTTACTGCCAACCAACCGTCCGCCTGAACACTGACATTTAGACACTCATAGCTGTACACATGCCGTAGCAATACAGTTACCAATACAAGTCTAGGGTGATGAAACCACCAAGCAACCGAGTGAAATGTAAGCAATTGTGGCACGGTAGTGCAGAATTTCCAGGGTTAAATCAGATGGTGTGGAGGCAAAATACCACCTCCTCACTGACTTTTAAATGTCCTCTGAAAAGCAATATGAATGCAGATCAGTCTTCAGAGGGCACCACATGTGTGAATAAATCCTTAAAGTGGTTGTATACCCAAATTTAACATTTTTACCTACAGGTAAGCCTATAATAAGGCTTACCTGTAGGTAAAATTGATATCTCCTAAACCTGTATGGTTTAGGAGATATTCCCTTTGCATGCAGCCGCTGACGTCAGCAGCGCATGCGCTCTGAATGCCCGGATAAAGGTCCGGCAGACGCTGCCGGACCTTGCCGGGAAGAAAACTCCTGCACGCATTCGCGGGAGTGAAGTTGTCGCGACTCTGGCCACTCACAGAACCAGAGCCGCTAACCCGGAAGACACGCCGAGGGCAAGATGTCAGTTCCCTCAGCGTGACCAGGCTCCGATATGGGGGCTTCGTTCTGAGGTAAGTATTTAATAATGAGCTAGTATGCGCTGCATACTAGCTCATTATGCCTTTGCCTTGCAGGGTTTTATTTTTTATTTTTTTTAATGTGCGGGGTATACAACCGCTTTAATGTTAAAAAATATACATATGTCAAAGCTTAGTGGAAAAGGCGCAACTAAGGCTGCCACCTGGCTGGCATATACAATTGTTGTCAATGTTATTAATTGGAAAGAGACAGCAAGACTAGTATTTTTTCCCAACAAAAGGTGGAAACCTTCAACCTGACTCATATCTGTATGTATATGGTATTCATCGACATTTATAAGGGGTATATACTTTTAAAGGGTTTAGAAACACATCTCCACTAGACGTTAAAGAGACCCTGTCAAGGAGTTACACTTCTAAATTGTAAAACTTTCGTTAAATACTGTGAAAATAATTATGACTCCAACCAGAGCATCGACTGTGGGACATGCTTGCAGACAGCTGTAATGAAAGTAGTGTTACCATATCGGCCCTGACAGCTCAAGAGAGACACTCATGAGAGCTGTCAGAGCTGCGTGATGACAAACTGCTGTTACAGATATCTGCAAACATGTCCCATTGTCGGTATTAGAGCTGTCAGTATCAGTCCAAGACTTTGCAGAGAGCTGCGATCACACATGAATGTTTTTGCAACTGTGAAAGCAACTTCAGAGAGACTCAGCAGTTGACTCTTGTGCTGTGCAACAGTTAGCTAATAATTTATATACTTGTAAAAGAGATACAATTTATCTCTGTCCAAAAGATTTTTTAACATAATCCACCCCTTCCCCAAGGAAAAGCAAGACTCACATTTTTTATTTAGCTTTTCTAGATGGCATGAGCTGGGAAGTCGGATTTAAAAGGACACCTTGCATTACGTCCTTCAGATGTAGGGTGCCCTCTTGCATCACATATTGGGCACTGATTAACGTTATTTGCAGTGACAATTTTAATAATCCTCAGCAGTAGGTAATACTGTGGGTGAAAATGCTGCAATAAATTCACCGGCTTTTATAGTGTTGTCACCCTCCTGCTGGAAGACCCTGTGTCCCTTGCTTGGTAGAGGCCGAGCTGACAAGAGGACTTCCCTTATGCCGCGTACACACGGTCGGACTTTTCGTCTACAAAAGTCAGACGGACGCCGACGGACTCAAGCTGGTTGACAATCCAATCGTGTGTGGGCTTCCCCGGATTTTTCAGCGGACTTTCAGTGGACTTTTCCAGCCTCAAATCCGATGGACTGTAGATTTGAAACATGCTTCAAATCTTTACGTCGTAACTACGCCGGACCCAGAAATCCGCTCGTCTGTGTGCTAGTCCGACGGACAAAAACCCACGCTAGGGCAGCTATTGGCTACTGGCTATCAACTTCCTTATTTTAGTCCGGTGTACGTCATCACGTACGAATCCGTCGGACTTTTGTGTGATCGTATGTAGGCAAGTCCGTTTGTAAGAAAGTCTGCCGCAAGTCCGACAAAAGTCCGACAAAAGTCCGACAAAAGTCCGACAAAAGTCTGTCGGACAGGCTGTCGGACTTTTGTAGACGAAAAGTATTCGACTGTGTTACACCTCTTGTCCAATACCCCCTGGAGTTAGTAACAGGGTGTAGCAGAATGAGGAGTGCTATTTTCCCCCTGGACAGATACAGAACAGTCATGTACCTGGTAGAAGCCGAGCTAATGAGAGGGGTCTCCTTTACACTTCATGACCTGTTTTCCTCCCGAGGTTGATGACATGGTATGATAGGATACACCGAGTGGCATAGGAGCCTGTGGTAAGTCCTGGCCAACAGAAGAACTGGATCATGCAGCAAGGCAGTAGCTGGAGAGTAGAAACTTGCTCCAGATGTTGTCACAGGACTCTTGGATACAGAAGACAAAACCGTGGCCAGGCGAGCAGGAGCGAGCAATGATTGGGCAGCTGTCACATACCTGGTAGAAAAAGCCTGATATGCAGAGGTAGGCCTCCCTTATACCTCTGACTCAAGCTGGTACTTGGACAGAGACAGTGGAAGAACAGGTCCCAATGGCAGATGGACAGATGCTTGCAGCTAGATAGCTCTGTATGGATTTGAACATAAACAGAGTCCGACAAGTTGGATCATGCACAGTGTGATCAGATCAGGTACAGATGCGGAGACTGGAGAATGGTCAAGGTACAAGCAGTGGTTGGTGCAGGTGGAGAGCAGGAGTAGTCAGAGCAAGTCGGGTGGGAAAGTGGAATCAGATGCAGAAAAACAGGGAACAGGACAATCAAGACAGAACTGATCCTGGGTACTGACCCAGTTTAAATAGCCCATTTGGCGTCCTCATCTGTCATGGGATGCGCCACGCACATTAATGCGCATATGTTAAGGCATGTTAGCACGTACTAACGCACCCTTTCTAAGACAGGTTCGGGGAACAGAAGTTAGCCTGCATGAACCATCTCATCTTCTGGCAAGCCTTTCCTGACAGCAGCAGAGATGCAGATTCAGGAGACAAGTACATAAGCAGAAGCCAGGCTGGGGTCAGTGTCCTCAGCCCTCCAAACATATGATCAAACCAAGATTGGTTTGATTAGATGCTTATTCAAACCAGTAACAGCTTGTTTACATAAGACCAAGTTCGAAAGTGAAAAATCCTTGTCTCCTCCAGGTTTCTGATGACACACAATGGGAGGAACAACATCAGTTACTCTCACTGTGTCCTAGGAACCAGATGCCGCCGGTCGGGTCGCATCTTTATCAGGTTCCCCGATCGCACAAGAGAGCCCAGTAAAGACGGTGGAGTGGGAGGGGATAGGATCCTCTTCCACTGCCTAAAAAAGTAATCCAGCGGCTTTTTAGCCACTAGGATTACTTTAACATTGAAGGAAATTGTCATCCTTAAAAAATGATATCACGATCATTGCTGCAGCTGCAGGGATGATGAAAATATCACATTTCCAATCCAGCGATGCACCAGTATGTCACTGGATGGTAAGTGGTAACTAGACCACAAGGTGCCAAAGTAAACTTTATTATGCCTGCTAATGCGAGCGCACAAGCCCCAATGCAGGCACAGTTCTTATCCTGTTCACAGATCTGCAGACCATTCTGTACGCAAGTGCAGATGTTTGGGCATGAACACGTACTTGGTTGTTTTGACAAGTAGATAGGCCATACCATTAATTACATCTCCTGTTTGTCTTTTTCAGATTTATTTTATAGGTTGTTTTATTAAAATTTTGTCAGTAAGGTCATTCTGCACTTATCGTCCCAGTGGTTTGTAAAGACTAAGAGGGAACAAGAGTCTTAACTATTGTTTGGTTAATTCTGTTATTTCTGTAACTGTTTAAATTTATATTTCTATTGCAGGGATTGTTCCGGCCAAAATAAATCCCTTTGCATTGTTACTGGTGTGTCAGTGAGTGGCGGGTGCAGTTCAGGGCGGGTAACCACTGGCAGTGGTAGGAGGACTCAACATCTCAGCAGCTCCCTAGGAAGTCAGCCCTTTAGTAGAGCCGACACTCCCACATGTGTTGGATTCCTGTTGACTGCACTACAGTATGTTCCTCCTAACTAATAAAAGAAGAAGAAAATCAAAATAGTTTTGGATACATGTATTTTACAGTATTCAATGAAGGGTTTAAAGTTAGAGAGTAACCTGGTGACAGGATCTATTTAAATGTACTGTAACTCCCACATGGGTGACAATTGCCTACCATACTTAGTAATTGTTATCTTTAAAACCGTCATCCGAAGGTTTATCAGTTACTATTTTAATGATTATAGGTCTTGGAAGATTGTGAGAGGTTATATTTCAGTTCAGAGATTCAATCAATCCTTGGCGGTTTTCTGTGGTTAAAATGACATTCAGGAAACCACATATTAAGTATCAACATTCAGCTCATTTTATGTTCCCCATCATTACATAGTTTTATAGATAATTACACTTCTTAATCCTTAATTACCTTGCATCCGTTTTAAATTCATGCTCTTTAACATATTTCCTGACATCATTCATTTAATAGCAATATTCCCTTTCAAAGAAAAGTGAAGACTATTTCAAACTACAGGGAAAAAAATTAATGTTATTTGCTGTCAGCAAAAACAATTAAACGCATTCCCTTCTTTTTACTACTGGACATATTTCACAATGTAATGCAAAGGGTATAATAAAGTGATGATCTGTTCCAGGGACATATATCTTAATAGAATCCTCTCTGTTTTAAAAAAGCTTCCTCTGACCTCCTGTTGAACCTCTAGGATAATATGACAAGAATTTCAAAATGAAATCCGGGAGCACCTTATTGACCATGCCAACCTTTATTGGGGATGAGTTGGGGTGGAGCAGGGGTTGGGGATAATAGCAGCATGCACAGCGTGCCACATCAAATGTTATGTGTAGCCAAATTGTGGTAACAGTGGAAGGGGCTGAAAGGGGTTTAACACCTGAACCCACTTTGTTCTGGGTCAAGAGTGAAGGCCCAGGGTTGCACTTGCAGGTCACCATCCCAAGCAAGGTCAAGGATCCGCAAATTATTCACATCCTTACCTCCCGCAGTGAAGTCTGCACAAGCCGAAAGGGAAGGGACTGGGTAGAGCATGTAATGTTGGCCAATGACATCATCAATAACCCTGTACACTAATGAAAAAATTAAGCTATGATAAATGCTTTTTTGTATACATTTTATACGATGTCTATGATACCCTCTTATCTTGTATATATCATGAGCTCCAATAAAAAGCATTTGTAAAGAAAAAACTGAGAGCAGACACACCCCTCCCCTCCATCCTCCTTCTCCAAGCCAATCACAGAAATGTTGCTAAAATGGATTACCGTACAGCCACCTGGGCCAGCGACACCTTTTTTTAAAGCTGAAAAGAAATCGGGGGCGAAATTGGGGTATTTTTTTTTCCAGGAACAGCCCTCTAACATCAGGGACTGTTTCCAGAAACTGGGGAGGCATGGTCAATCTACTCTAGGACAGGAAGGGAATTTAGAAAGCAAAAAATTAACAGCCTGCCCCTTGAGAACGTCTCCTATGATTAATACATTTTGGGGCTGAGCCTGTGCTGATGTCATGATGCCACCAGATCGAGCGGAGCTGGTTTATCTTACTGTTCATATATTTTTTGCTGAATTCACACTATGGTGTTTGATATTTTGTTTCTTATGGTGGAGTCCTGATCTTTGCTTAGCTGTGGTACTGTACAAGCTTTAGCTGAATTCTATTGATCCCTTTTGTTGTGCCTTATGGTTCCTAATCCTTGAGGTACTACTGTATATTGTGTATAGTGTTGGGTGAGCAATACGGACCTAGCATAAGTTCGGCCCTAACATCGTCTGTTTGCGTGTTCAGTGAACACTTGAATTTGCTGGGTGATCGGGATGATCGCCCCACAATGCACTGGGTGCTACACAGTGCATTCTAAGCCCTGATTGGCTTAAGCAATGTACATGACTGCTGGTCAGGTTCAAGGCTTTGCCCAAACAGGGCACAGTGAATATCTGATTGTTAAGGAGTAGACCGAAAAGCAGGCTGCCGAGTCCTTAACAACTGATGAGTCACCAGCTGTCAACGGGCTTCCCCGCTGACAGCTGAATTAAAAAGAAACCATTTCCGGCAATACATAAATGTGGGGAAAAAATGGCGTGGGGGTGCCTCCCAATCCATACCAGGCCTTTTGGATATTTAAAGGAATCATTTTTATTGTTTCACTTCATTAAAATCACTGCTCCTTTAAAAATGATCTTTTTTAAAAAAGCAAAAAAATGTTTTCATTGATACATGCCCCTCAAGGCAGTACCCGGGCCCCCATACCCTTTTTATGTCCAATAACTTGCATATAAGCCTTCAAAATGGCGTCTTTTGATTTTACAAATTGGGATCCTATAGACTTTAATAGGGTTCGCGGTTAGAGTTCTGGTGCGAACCAAACCGGTGGGTGTTCGTCCCAACTCTAATTGTGAAGATCCTCAGGCCTTTAAGTTGAACGTGATCTGACCTCCTATACCTTGAGATCTTTTCATTTGGCAACAGTCTGATTTTTCATTTATTGGTGGTGGAATCACAAAGGATCTGGGAAATGTCCTTACATCATTGGATCACAATCATAATGAATGTTTTATGGACTGAGTCACATGTTTTTACACTCATGGGTGTTATGCATGTTTAATTTGTTTAAAGGTATAGCGCAACAATATTTCTGTATTTAAAAATTCAACTAACGTGAGTTTATCATGCTTTTCTTCTTTATCCCATTTTTTTTTTTTAAATTGACTATAAGTAATCTTTTAAACCTTTTTTAAGACTAAAAAAATACAGTATTATTTAAATAAAATAGCAGCCCGAACATAATTTCTTATTTTTGTGTTGTAAAGGATATAAAATAATTTTGAACTTACTGCCCATTGGTTTCTCTGAGCAATTAGTTTAGTTTAAAACTTAAGGAAAGGCAGTAGTACTGATGGAGACACATAAATTCAGCCTCTGGGAATAGCCATGTATCGTTACCCTTAGTCAATCTGCATAAAGTACCCTGCAGCGTATAATACATGGAGAAAGTGCATGCTGTCTAATCCAGACTGCTTGCAGGGAAGTAGGCCACTGTAACCATAATAGAGGGCTCCATGGACAAATACAAATGTGTAAACTCAGCCGCATAGGCAGCAGATTAACTCCAAATATGACTGCTATTTTATCACCAATGGGGACTAAATTAATATAACACTTGATATTTATTTACTGGGTGTGTTGACAGTTTGATATGTATTTGCAGTTACCCTGCAGCACTGTCTGTGGTTGTCATTGCTAGTGGACTTAAAGGAATAGTATAATGCATTTTGAGTTAGCACATATTTCAGTAATTATTGCTTTTAGTTAGCTAAAGGCAAATCCACTGTGCACTCTCTGTAGATCTGAGAGGGACATGCAAAGAAAATAAAAAAAACAGCATTTTTGCTTGCACGTGATTGGATGATAAAATCAGCAGACATTCCCCTTATTTCAGACCTTCCCCTCAGATTTACAGCGACTGTAAAGTGCATTTGCAGTACACTTGAAGTGCAGAGTGGATTTGCTTTAAAGGATATCTAAAGTTTTTTTTTAAAAAAACAAAAAACAAACATGTCATACTTAACTCCTCTGTGCAGTTGGTTTTGCACAGAGTGGCCCTGATCCTCCTCTTCTAGGGTCCCTCAGCGGTGCTCCTGGCTCCTCCTCTTCTCGAATGCCCCGTTGGAGAGCCACTCTCCCTCGGGGCACTCATGCGGGCACGCTCCCACGTCTTGATGCTGCATCTATTGACACAGACAGCAGGACTCGGCCCTGCCCCCGGCTCCCACGACATTGGATTTGATTGACAGCAGTGGGAGCCAATGTCTGCACTGCTATCAATCTATCCAACCAGGACCCGAGACACCGGCTTGAGCTAGTGTGCTTGTCCCCATCACTGGAAAGATCGGGTTCAGGTAAGTAAAAGGGGGGGCTCTGGTGGGCAGCTGCTTTACAAGAGGTTTTTCACCTCGAGGGTTTACAACCCATTTAAGTAAATCAACCCCAATGTGTTATAAACAATTGTCTTTTTTTTTCACAAAATTCTCTTTGAACCTTTTTTTTTGCATCTTACTGCCGTTGGTTTCCTTCAGACTGTATGTGAAATGTCATTGTTCAAGGTGGATTTCCTGGTGACAACAAATTATCCCTCTGCAATGAGAATTGGTACAGCCATTTATATTATTCAACTAAATGCACATGTGGCATGGTGAAAAGGCCAGAAGGCGATTGGGAGACAGCTTCATAGCGTAGTCACCCTATAGCAAGACATGTTTGGTTTAGGTAGGATTACCAGGTTGTATATTAATGAAGGATGAACATTTTGAGAAATACTTTTGAAATTACATGATAAAGATTACATGAGCATATCATGATTTACACCACTTGCGTTCCAGAATGTTTTACCCCCTTCATGACCAGAGCATTTTTTGCTATTCAGCACTACACTACTACAAATTATTGGCTGACTGACTTGTGCTGTGCCGAGTCACAGCACAGATCAGGGTTCGGGCGCCCCCTACCTGGAAATGTAAATCACGTACATGTACATGAAAAAGACAGTGAGTGGTCCGCAAGTGTTTAAAACAAATCTTAATGCCTAAGTACAATTTTGTAACTTTGACATGTGTTAGTAAAACCGTACATTTTATCACAACAAATTTGTGCATCCAGGTAGATTATACCTTGTATTTTTTCAGGACAAATTGGGCTATTATTTGGTGGTAAATGGTAATAGATATCTCCTGATTTTATTTTTTTTTATTACCAAAGGAAAACTGGCCCAAAATAGTAAAGAAAAAACATTAAAAAAAAAAAATTAGTTGTATACTTCTTGCTACTACCATAACCTCTCACCAAAAAACAATGCAAAATCAATTCTCCTGCTCCTGATGATCATAGCAATACCACATATGTGTATGCTAGTTGTTTTTTGTACCCATAGTACATCTCAGAAACAATAGTGAGCATTTTGCTTTTTTTTTATCCTACCTAAAACACACTGACAGTAACTGCCACTGATACTAAAAAAAAAATACTGACCCTGACCTTGAACAAAACACTAACCCTGGAACTGACCTAGATCAAGCCTTGACCTTGGTATTTTTATATTTTATTTTTTATTATTATTATATTTTACACAAGCTTTTTTTTCTCTCTGCAATAAAAGAAAGAGATACAATGTATCTCTCTCCTCCATTCACAGAGAGAGAAAACATGGGGACGGGCTTCACAGTGACCAATCAGTGTGGTAGCCAACATATCACAGTGATTAGGTGACCCAGAATTGGGTGTTCGGGGTCCCAATCATTAGTACATGGCCAGAGGATATCGTGAGACACCAGCCTCTGTGCTGGGAATGTACCGTGTGGCGTGCTGCAAGAACAAAGGGAGATATGGAAATATGCGGCCCCACGGAAAAAAGCCCAGTCTAGTTTGGGGCTGTATATTTGTGTGAGGTTGGCATCAAGGGGTTAAATAATGTGTAATCTGACCTAAAGTCAAGTATTAGACAATGTTAGGGCATGGTCAATTATCGGACAACCTCAGAGACATGTTATTATACAATAGTAGAAGCTGAAGAACTAAACTACTAACAATGTCAGGGGGTAGTAGAGATCTGATGATGCATATGTCACTGGTCCTTATGAGGCCGTAGAACTCAAGGCATCAAAGATATAGTTATGGCAATTGAATCAACATAATTCACAAGCGCCCCAACACAGTCCCCATCAAATTCCCATCTAAGGTGTGAAAGGCTGGGCACCTACCTAGGAAGAATAGGGGGAGAAAAAAAAGGAGAAGGAAGGGGAGAAGGAAGGGGAGGTTAGAAGTACAGAAAGGGAAGATGCCCAGGTACCAAAGCAGGACAGATCCGGGAGCATAGTACAAGTATCAAGTATGAAGCCAGACCCACACCCAATCATAGGTGGTAAGCTTTCATATTTTTCCTGCTTTCACTTTCATATTTTTGCTACTGTATTTAATATAAAAGTGAGCAGACTAACCATTAGGGGCACAATTTCTTAAGCGTGGTTTACACATGTAGCACCCTCTAGTGTGTGCTAGAAGTGATTGTAGGCAAACCATGCTCTGGCTCACATTTAGGCTGGTGAGTCTTAATTGGATCAAGGTTTACTAGAGGTCAGAGCAGGATGACTCATCCTGGCAGCTCTCTGGTGCCTCCCCCTGGTCTAGAAGGTTGGAGAATCTTCTAGAACTAGAGGATGGAGGTTAGGAGGAGCTGCCTATAATATTTATGAGGCCTCAGCCAATCCCCAGTAGTGGGCTGGCAGGGGACTGAGTTCATCTCATAAATAGACATGGGCCATGCCAGCAGGGGCAGTCAGATGGAATATGGAGATACAGTGTTGAGGAGGCTTCCCTCAGGGGTGTCCCCTAGTCTGGGAAGGGGGGGAGTGTTCTGCCTTGGGCCGTAGCTCAGGTGCTGGAAGGATCCTGCTATAACAGAGGAGGAAACCTTCCCGGAGTCACAGGAGCAAGAGGACAGAGTGAGTAGTAAAACACTTGTCACATTTGTCTAAGGCTCACCAGTTCCTAAATGTCTTGCAGGAATGTCATGGTTCAGATGGTAGACGCACCAACTAGAAATAAAGGGTTACTGAATCTACTGATTACCAACAATACAGACCTGATCACGGATGTGGAAATACGGGGCAATTTAGGAAACAGTGATCACAGGTCAATTGGCCTCTGTATAAATCACACAAATAAGAAACAAGGGGAATACAAAGACACTGAATTTCAAAAGAGCCAACTTCCCTAAACTAAGAACCTTGCTAGAAGGCAAAAATTGGGATAAAATCTTAGGAACAAAAAAAATGGAGAAGAGATGGGTTTTCTTTAAGAGCATATTAAATAAGAGCATTAGCCAATGCATCCCATTCCATTGGGTAATACATTTAAAAGGGTAAACAAAAGTCCTGGATGTCTTAACTACAAGGTAAAAATGCATATAAAAGCAAAGGAGAAGGCCTTCAAAAAATACAAGGTTGAGGGATCATCATCAGCATTCAGACTTTATAAGGAATGCAACAAGAAATGTAAGGGTGCAATTGGGGCGTATAAGATAGACCACGATCGACACATAGCGGAGGAAAGCAAAAACAATCCCAAGAAATTCTTTAAGTATGTAAACAGTAAAAAAGGGAGGACAGACCATATTGGCCCCATAAAGAATGAGGAAGGACATTTGGTTACAAATTATGGGGAGATGGCGAAAGTATTGGATTTATTCTTCTCTTCAGTCTTCATGAGGGAATCAGGGGGCTTCAGTAACCAAAACTGCAATGTTTATCCTCATGACACATCACAGGAAGCACCTCCATGGTTAACAGAGGACAGAATTAAAATTGTACTTGGGAAACTTAACATTAATAAATCACTGGGACCATATGGCTTGCACCCGAGGGTACTTAGGAAACTCAGTCAAGTAATTACCAGACCATTGTTACTAATTTTTACCGACAGTCTACTGACTGGAATGGTACCAGCTGATTAGAGAAAAGCCAATGTAGCTCCAATATTTAAAAAGGGCCCAAAATACATCCCTGGGAATTACAGACCAGTTAGTCTAATGCCCTGTACACACGATAGGATTTTCCGATGGAAAATGTGTGATAGGACCTTGTTGTTGGAAATTCCGACCGTGTGTAGGCTCCATCACACATTTTCCATAGGAATTTCCGACACACAAAGTTTGAGAGCAGGCTAAAAAATTTTCCGACAACAAAATCCGATCGGTTAAATTCCAATCGTGTGTACACAAATCCAACATACAAAGTGCCACGCATGCTCAGAATAAATTGCGAGACAAAAGCTATTGGCTACTGCCCCGTTTATAGTCCCGACGTACGTGTCTTACGTCTCCGTGTTCAGAACAATCGGAATTTCCGACAACTTTGTGTGACCGTGTGTATGCAAGACAAGTTTGAGCCAACATCCGTCGGAAAAAAATCCATGGATTTTGTTGTCCGATCAATGTCCAACCGTGTGTACAGGGAATTACATCAATAGTATGCAAGCTCTTGGAGGGGATGATAAGGGACTATATACATGATTTTAGTAATGAGAACGGTATCATTAGCAGTAATCAGCATTGATTCATGAAGAATCGTTCTTGCCAAACCAATCTATTAACCTTCTATGAAGAGGTGAGTTGCCAGCTAGGAAGGCCTGTAGATGTGGTGTATCTGGATTTTACAAAAGCATTTGACACAGTTCCCCATAATCAATTACTGTACAAAATAAGGTCTGTTGGCATAGAGCATAAATTTCCATAGTTTAGGCCAATATGTATTCTTCTACATATTTTTGGTAAAAAAATCGCAATAATCGTATATTGATTGGTTTGCGCAAAAGTCTACAAAATAGGGAATAGATTTATGTCATTATTATTATTATTATTTTTTTTTACTAGTAATGGCGGTGATCAGTGATTTTTATCGGGACTGCGATATTGTTTGTTATTCGCTTGAGAGGGGATATGATTTCAATTTACAAATACCATACTGGTGACCCCACAATGGGGAAAAAACTTTTTTTGTGGAAGGGAGTTTAACAAGACACATTGCCACTCATTAAAATTAGAAGAAAAGAGGTTTAACCTTAAACTACATAGAGGGTTCTTTAATGTAAGAGCAGCAAGGATGTGGTATTCCCTTCCACAAGCGGTGTTATCAGCGGGGAGCATCGATAGTTTCAAAAAACGAATAGATAAGCACCTGAACGACCACAACATACAGGGATATACAATGTATTACTGACATTTAATCACGCACATAGATTGGACTTGATGGACTTGTGTCATTTTCAACCTCACCTATTATGTAACTATGTGGAAGAAGGTGCTCTGGTCAGATGAGACCAAAATGTAACTTTTCGGCCTAAAAGCAAAACGCTTTGTGTCGTGGAAATCTAACACTGCACATCGCCTTGAACACGCCATCCCCACTGTGAAACATGGTGGTGGAACCATCTTGTTGTGGGGATGCTCTTTTTCAGCAGGGGCAGGGAAGCTGGTCTAAGTTGATGGGAATATGCATGGAGTCATATACAGAGTAATCTAACAGGTTTTCAGAAGAAAACCTGTTATGCCCCGTACGCACGGTCGGAATTTCCGACAGAAAAAGTCCGATGGGAGCTTTTCATCGTATATTCCGACCATGTGTAGGCCCCATCGGACTTTTTACGTTGAAAATTCAGACGGACTTAGATAGAGAACATGTTCTATATTTTTCAGACGGAACAAATTCCTATCAAGAAAACCGCTCGTCTGTATGCTGTTCCGACGTACCAAAAATTATGCATGCTCTGAAGAAAGTATGAGATGTCATACGTGTTGTCCCATCATACGTGTTGTATGTCACCATGTTCTTGATGGTCGGAATTTGGTGTGACCGTGTGTATGCAAGACAGCTTGAGTGGAAAAACCTTCAGAGTTTATTCAGACGGCAAAACCGGTCGTGTGTACAGAGCATTAGAGTCTACAATTGATGCTCAATTGATGACTGGATGACCATCAGCTCCCTCAAACTTAATGGCGCAAAAACAGAACTTCTTCTCCTACATGCCAACAAAAATTCCAAAATTAAGACCCCGTGGACACCTCCCACCATCCTAGGACAGACCATCGCTCCAAGCATCAAAGCCAAGAGTCTCGGAGTCATCTTTGACTCAGGAATGACAATGGATGCACAAATAGGATCAGTGGTGAGCGGTTCCCACCATCTCCTCCGCCTCCTACGCAGACTTATTCCCTTCATTCCAGAAGAAGACAAAGCGGCAGTTGTGGGAACAATCATCAATTCCCGACTCGACTACGCAAATTCGCTCTACATAGGACTAGCCCAATATCAGCTTGCGCGCTTACAAATCATTCAAAACACGGCGGCAAGACTGTTAACAGGAAAAAAACCCTGGGAATCTATTTCACCATCCCTAAAGTGCCTACACTGGCTAACCGTAAAGAATCAGATCAAATTCAAGACCCTCTGCCTCACCCACAAATGCATACAAGGAAACGCTCCGCTATATCTTCAGGAGAAAATAAAACACTATACACCCAATCGCAGCCTTCGATCAGCTAACCAAAACCTCCTCATCACGCCCAAATATCGCTACAAAGTAAAGGGAGAACGAAGATTCGCAGTCCAAGGACCTCGACTATGGAACGCCCTTCCGACCCACATCCGCATGGAAGAAAACCATCAGGCCTTCAGGAAAAAACTAAAGACCTTCCTTTTCTAAGAGCTGGCAACAGAGAACGCATTCTAGCGCCTTGAGGCGATTCAGTTCGCATTTGCAGCGCTCTACAAATCCTTCATTCATTCATTCACAAAAGACTTCAGACTGGGGTACACCTTCCAGCAGAACAAAGACCCTAAACATACAGCCAGAGCTACAATAGAATGGGTTAGATCAAAGCATATTCATGTGTTAGAATGGTACAGTCAAAGTCCAGACCTAAATCCAATTTAGAATCTGTGCCAAGACTTGAAAATTGCTGTTCGCAGACGCTCTCCTTCCAATTTGACAGAGCTTGAGCTATTTTACAAATGTTGTTTAAAAATGGCACTCTTTAGATGCGCAAAGCTGGTGGAGACATACTCAAAAAGACTTGCAGTTGTAATTGCAGCAAAAGGTGGTTCTACAAAGTATTCACTCAGGGGGGCTGAATACAAATGCACACCACACTTTTCAGATATGTATTTGTAAAAGAAATTGAAAAACATTTATCATTTTCCTTCCACTTCACTATTATGTGCCACTTTGTGTTAGTCTATCACATAAAATACCAATACAATACCTTTACTTTTTTGGTTGCAACATGACAAAATGTGGAAAATTTGAAGGGTAATGAATACTTTTTCAAGGCACTGTATCTGAGCTACACTAAAAGGGCTGCAAGTCCCTGCCTGTAATGGGCTGATACTAAAATCTGACTGGGAGCTTGTCAGACATTCTCAAGAGTGATTCAGCTGGAACCAGCAAGTGTTTGTGCCGGAGGAGAGAGGAGAAGAAACTGTATATAGATGTATATAGGAAGTAGTCCCTGAAGTTGTTGAAGTCAAGTGGGCATCCCATAACCTCCCGTCCCTATCCAAGTTCAAAACCCTCAATAAATAACAAAAATAAAGTCACAGATTGTTCTCTGACTCTGGGTGCTTGTGAAAACTTGGTGTGCCTGGCTGTACAGGAGTGGGGATCCCATTCATCTGCAACTCCTACGGGGGAGTTGCTACACACGTACAAAAATTTGGCCCGTTCAGCGGGAACCGGCAGAATTTCAGTCGGTCTGTACTGCTGTCTGTTCAACTGTTCAATGGTCATACTGGAAAACCAACATCCAATCAGCACTTGCAGCCAGTGGCTACAGTGCTGATCTGTGAAATCTGACAGAGTCGGAGGGAGTTCCTGCTGTCAGAATAAAAAGACCCAGCTGGAGAGATTGTTGCATCAACATCGTTTGTGTTAATGCAGAGATCTGTGAGGGTTTTTCGTTTTTCGTTCAAGCCACTGGTTGAACAAAAAATAAATAAATTAGAGTGTATACCCAGCTTTAGACTCACTAAAGGCAGGGCCATCTTAATGAATGGGTACACCTGGGCACTGCCCAGGGAAACCGGGTGCATGGAGGGCCCATGATCAGGGCCATGAAAAGAGGGCGTGGGTGTTGTGTTGAGATGCACTGGTGATTTGGCTGCTCGTGTTGCTTTTCTTTGACAATAATAACTGCAATGGTACTCCTGTCAAAAGGATCATTGGCTGTCTTCTGCTGGAGAGAGGATTACGTTTTCTCATTTCTCCTGCAGGGGGTTAAAGAGAGACAGCACTGAGACTGAGAACCCACCTCAGTCTCAGCACCGAAGAGTAAGGAGGAGCTGCCTTCATTGCGCGTGGGAACAGCATTTGTGATCTGTGAATACAAGAGGGGGGGGACAACTCTAATGTAAGAGGCACTGTGATTTGGGAACCGGATGTGTGGGGACACTGTGATGGGGGAACCCGATGTAAGGGGGCACTGTGATGGAGGAACCTGATGTATGGAGACACTGTGGTGGGGGAACCTGATGTATGGGGACACCTGATGTAAGGGGACACTGTGATGGGACACCTAATAGGTGTAGACACTGTGATGGGGGAACCTGATATATGCGGACACTGTAATGGGGGAACCTAATGTATGGGGGACACCTGATGTACGGGGACACTGTGGTGAGGGAACCTGATGTAAGGGGGCACAGTGATGGGGGGTATCTGATGTATGAGGACACTGTCATGGGAAAACCTGATACATGGGGGCACTGTGATGAGGGAACCTGATGTAAGGAGGCACTGTGATGGAGACACCTGATGTATATGAGCACTGTCCTGTCGGAACCTGATAGGATGGGGACACCAGATGTACAGTATATAGGCACTGTGATGGGGGAACATAATGTAAGGAGGCACAGTGATGGGGGAGCCTGATGTATAGGGACACTGTGATGGGGAAGCCTGCTGTATAGGGACACTATGATGGGGGAGCCTGCTGTATGGGGACACTGTGATGGGGGAGCCTGCTGTTTGTGGACACAGTGATGGGGAACCTGATGTATGGGGACACTGTGATGGGAGAGCCTGCTGTATGGGGACACTGTGATGGAGGAACCTGATTTAAGGAGACACAGTGATGGGAGAATCTGATGTATGGGGAAACTGTGATGGCCTGATGTAAGGAGACACAGTGATGGGGGAACCTGATGTATGGGGACACTGTGATGGAGGAGCCTGCTGTATGGGGACACTGTGATCTGGGAGCCTGCTGTATGGGGACACTGTGATGGAGGAACCTGATGTATGGAGACACAGTGATGGGGGAACCTGATGTATGGAGACACAGTGATGGGGGAACCTGATGTATGGGGACACTGTGGTGGAGGAAACTGATGTAAGGAGACACAGTGATGGGGGAACCTGACATATGGGGAACACCTGATGTATGGGGACACTGTGGTGAGGGAACCTGATGTAAGCGGGCACGGTGATGGGGGGGTATCTGATGTATGAGGACACTGTCATGGGGAAACTTGATACATGGGGCCACTGTGATGAGGGAACCTGATGTATGGGGGCACTGTGATGGGGACACCTGATGTATATGAGCACTGTCCTGGGGGAACCTGATGGATGGGGACACCAGATGTACAGTATATAGGCACTGTGATGGGGGAACATAATGTAATGGGGCACAGTGATGGGGGAGCCTGATGTATAGGGACACTATGATGGGGGAGCCTGCTGTATGGGGACACTGTGATGGGGGAGCCTGCTGTTTGGGGACACAGTGATGGGGGAACCTGATGTATGGGGATACTGTGATGGGGGAGCCTGCTGTATGGGGACACTGTGATGGAGGAACCTGATGTAAGGAGACACAGTGATGGGGGAATCTGATATATGGGGACACTGTGATGAAGGAGCCTGCTGTATGGGGAGACTGTGATTGGGGAGCCTGCTGTATGGGGACACTGGTATAGAGGAACCTGATGTAAGGAGACACAGTGATGGGGGAACCTGATGTATGGAGACACAGTGGTGGGGAAATCTGATGTATAGGGACACTGTGGTGGAGGAAACTGATGTAAGGAGACACAGTGATGGTGGAACCTGACGTATGGGGGACACCTTATGTATGAGGACACTGTGGTGAGGGAACCTGATGTAAGGGGGCACAGTGATGGGGGGTATCTGATGTATGAGGACACTGTCATGGGGAAACCTGATACATAGGGGCACTGTGATGGGGACATCTGATGTATATGAGCACTGTCATGGGGTAACCTGATGGATGGATACACCAGATGTACAGTATATAGGCAATGTGATGGGGGAACATAATGTAAGGAGGCACACTGATGGGGGAGCCTGATGTATAGGGACACTGTGATGGGGGAGCCTGCTGTATGGGGACACTATGATGGGGGAGCCTGCTGTATGGTATCACTGTGATGGGGGAGCCTGCTGTATGGGGACACTGTGATGGGGGAGCCTGCTGTATGGGGACACTGTGATGGAGGAACCTGATGTAGGGAGACACAGTGATGGGGGAACCTGATGTATGGGGACACTGTGATGGGGGAGCCTGCTGTATGGGGACACTGTGATGGAGGAACCTGATCTAAGGAGACACAGTGGTGCGGGAACCTGATGTAAGGAGACACAGTGATGGGGAACCTGATGTATGGGGACACTGTGATGGAGTAGCCTGATGTAAGGAGACACAGTGATGGGGGAATCTGATGTATGGGGACACTGTGATGGGGAAGTCTGCTGTTTGGGGACACAGTGATGGGGGAACCTGATGTATGGGGATACTGTGATGGGGGAGCCTTCTGTATGGGGATACTGTGATGGGGAGCCTGCTGTATGGGGACACTGTGATGGAGGAACCTGATGTAAGGAGACACAGTGATGGGGGGATCTGATGTAAGGAGACACAGTGATGGGGGGAACCTGATGTATGGGGACACTGTGATGGAGGAACCTGATGTAAGGAGACACAGTGATGGGGGAACCTGATGTATGGGGACACTGTGATGGGGAGCCTGTAGTATGGGTACACTGTGATGGGTGAACCTGATGTATAGGGACACTGTGATGGGGGAGATTGTAGTATGGAGACACTGTGATGGGGACACCTGATGTATATGGGCACTGTGATAGGGGAATATGATGCAAGGGTGCACTGTGATGGGGACACCTGGTGTATATGGACACTGTGATGGGGCAATTTGATGTAAGCGGCACTGTGTTGGGGACACCGGGTGCAGGCTGGCAGGGCCCCAGTGCATTACTTTTCCCAGGGGCCCATGATGCTATTAAGATAGCATTGACTGAAGGTGGCCATAGATGGTTCGAAAATGTAGCCGACTCAGCAAGGACTGACCAAATTTAAATTCCTGTATTGCCACTGCAGTTGGACAGAAGTTGATCTTTTTTTGTATAAAGCTGATCTTTTTTTACATGTATCATAAAAAAATGAAAAGATTATTCATTATTTCCAAATGTATTACATCACATTTCAAGTCCCTTTTTCTCTACCTCTTTTACTTTGCATGCACATTCTGAAAGCTTTTTCCGAATTGCCCTCCCATTCTTCAATTAATTATTATGTGAAAGTAAATGACTTTTAAATGCATATCAAAATGCCTGGGCTAACTGAATGTACATTTCTCATGTTCCAGCAAGCACCTGGTCATTACCGTTTCATACTGGCACCAGCTGTTTTTGACAAAGTCTTTTTTAGCGATTCTTTGTAAGTGTTAGTAGTAGTAACACAGCACCTTCTTTTCACTTTTCAAGGAAACGCAAGAGTGGAAAAAAAAAAAATTCTGTTAGATTTGTTTCATCAAATGCAGCAAACATCTTGGGATCTGACATTTCGGTTTTGTCTTCCAACTTTTCAGGTACTTTGTGCAGATGCAATGTCAATGAGCCATTACTTTAAAGCATTAAGCTGTCCTGTCACTGCTGCTTCTGAATACAAATTGTTATCAATGGGAATGTGTTTTAATTAGTGAAAGATATTTTTTTCTCTTTTGATCATCACTTAAGCTGTGAGTTGCAGAAACAATGGTGCCATACATTTAAGTACATGGGCAACCTGATAATTATTGTTTGAACAGCTTGTACCCGGAAAATGGATGGTTGTAAAAGAATTGCTAAGAAAGATTACTGCTTGCCATATGGGAAAAATTACTTTAATTTGATTATGATGTTTAAATTAGTTGAAATGACTGAAACATACACACTGTCATAGTCTACTGCAGGTTTTATAACATTTGTTGGTGTTTCTAAAAAAACAACAGTGAAAGTGGTTGTTAAGCCACTCTAACCTGTATACACTGCCTCCTATTGTAGTGCCCCCCTCTGTATGTGATTTATAAAAATAAATGCTGCAAATACCTCATTTCACTGCCGAGATTGTGAGCACATGACTGGCCAGCTTTCTCCTTTCCTCCTCTGAAAGATGCAGCGGGCGGGGCTGAGATTCCTCTGCTGATGTCAGTATGGAGGAGAGGAGGAGAGAGCTGGCTGGTCATGTGATCTCAATCTTGGCTCTTAAATGAGGTATTTACAGCATTTATATTTATAAATCATTCACAGAGGGGGACACTGCAATAGGAGGCAGTGCTGATGGTGTATACAGGTTAGTGTTAGGAGAGCAACAGGAGGTGGAGGGGAGGCTCACACACAGACAAAGAGGGGATGGAGGAGGAAGACATAGGAGCAGAGAGGAGAGCAGATAGCAGGCTGCTGATGACAGAAGCACATAAACTGACCATGGTGTCTGGTCTCAGAAGCCATAATACACCATGGTCAGTTTACAGAGGGGTGGGGAGAAACTGGCAGGATCAGCCAGGTTTTTTTAGGTGTTACAGGGAGCCAAATGACACAGGATAAGTACTGTGTCATATAGCAGGATCCATTTTTTTTTTTTGTGGTTAATAAATGCTTTAATATTGACACCTGCTACAAATCCCAACCGCAGTGCGTTTTTGAATGTGGTGCGGGAAACGTGCACAAAACCCAAGTTTCTGGTGTGAACTCCCCCTAAGCTGTGTCTAAATTTTAGCTTGAGCTCAGGCCTGTAAACAATGATATTTTCTCAGCAGATTGCAAAGAGATAAATCAGCTATACATATAACATGCTTTAAAGGAGCAGGATCCATTTTTTTTTGGGGTTAACAAACGCTTTAGGTTGAACTCTGGGCAGACATAAGAGACACAAATAAATGCGGCAATATATTCATTGGTAAATCATTAAATGCCTATTCTTAGGGGCCATTAACCCTATATAAACATAGATGAGTGCAGCGCTAAACAAACAACAAGTAAAATAATTTTTCAATTTGACAAGTGAAAAAAATTAAAAACTAAACTAAAGCAAAATCTTGGTGCAAAAATCAATCCATATATAAAAAAGCACATTTCCATCCATGTGTGAAAACGGTGGCAAATAATGAGAAATCGTGCAAAATCTTCAAGTAAGTAAGTAACTTACTCACTTGGGTGTGGAGCTGGATGCACATTTATTTGAAGATTTTGCACGATTTCTCATTATTTGCCACCGTTTTCACACATGGATGGAAGTTTGCTTTTTTATATATGGATTGATTTTTGCACCAAGTCTTTGCTTTAGTTTTCTCTTTTTATATTTTTTACTTGCAAATTTGGAAAATCATTTTTTGCTCTGGAACTCTGCCTTAATTTTCTCTTTTTTTACATTTTTTTACTTGTCAAATTGAAAAAATATTTTACGTGTTTGTTTAGTGCTGCACTCATCTTTATGTTTATTTACTTGGAGTTTTTGTATTAGACTTTTTAGCGCTGGCAGCTTGTTGTATTTCACTATACTTTAGATTTATTTTATATTTCATTTTTCAGATTTTCTAGCGCAGCGTTAGCCCATCGTGGGTTTTTTTGATAACCATTCACACTATATGCCATAGGTGTATGCAGTCTATTGCATTAGGGTGTGCACCTCAAAGCTTAAACACACGTGTGTGTGTGTGTGTGTATATACATATAGGGCAGAAGGACAATGGACAGTGTCAGTGGGGCAGAGGTTGGTGTCAGTAGAGCAGTGGATAGTGTCCGTAGCATATTTTTATTCTTTTTTATTATTACTCTTTTACAATTTTATTTTTTACAATATTTTTTACGATAATTTTTTTTTTACAATTTTTTTGGAGCTCCATTGGGGGGCTTTGGTGAAATATCAGGCATCTAAACAGACCCCTGATGTCTCACCTTAGACACAGAGAAAGGGACTGAGGACAGAGATTCCCCAGTCCTTTTTTTCTGCAGCCAAGCAGCAAGGGGAATGTGCGCAGCACAGGGTGATTAGGGAGTGCCCAAACACACCTGGCACACCCTATGCACACCCCTATGCTATATGCAGTTACCTGCATTTTTGTTTTTTTTATGGAAGATGCAGGTAACTGCAATGACACACAGAAACAAATAGTTTCTGTGTGTCACGTTCAGACCTGAATGCAGTGTTAGGTAGCCCATTATTCATTTTTTTTCATCAATCAGTGGTTTGAACAAAAAAAAAAAGATCCAGTTCCTCCATCCACACATTCAAGATGTTGTCAGAATACAATACCACAGTGGGGTGGGGGGGTATTCAGGGGAATCGGATAATTTTTTTTTTAATCCCATTATCAAAATGCAATGATCAGTGTTGCTGGCTATAGTTGGCAGCACTGATAGTTCGGATAAAACCCGACAAGTTGGTTTTACACAAGTCAAGCTATCGATAGATTGATTTTTGTACAACCAGCCTGCCCATACATGGGTCGAAATTTGGCCAGTTCCTACTAGGTTCACGCTTGTGTGGCAAAATGTGCTGCTCTTTAGCAGACACATGGGAGTGCTCCACACATCAGAAATTGTGGCACCATGCAGTTCTGTGCAGTCCCGTTTTTGAAAAAAAGCATCAGAGACATTTTGCCTGCATTTGCCAAATGTGTAACAGTCCATTCAAATGAATGGGCTGCTGTGTCCATGCAAACGTGTACCACATGACGCGCACAAGTGTGAATCTAGCCTTTGGAATTGATTTACTAAGGTAAATAGGCTGTTCACTTTGCAAGGGAAGTTGCACTTTGTAAGGGAATTTTCCCCAGATCTTAGTAAAGTTTCACTTTGCAAAGAATAACCAATCACGTCCAAGTAAAAAAAATTAAAAACTGCATTTTTGCGTTCCCGTGATTGGATCATGGAAGTCAGTAGGATTTTAACTTTTTGCCTTTTGCAAATCAACACCTAATGCCGGCCATACACGGTTCGAATTTCGTAAGAATTTTCTTTCAAAAATCGTATGAAAGAATTTTCGTACGAATTTCGCACCATTAGTGGGCTGCAACAACGGCCGATTTTCGTGCGGCAATCATATTTGAGGAATCGGACATGTTGGAAATTTTTAGAAAAACTAACAATTTTCTAATCAATGATGGGAGAATTGTGCGAGAAATGTAATAAAAAAATAAAATTAACGGAGAGAAAAGAAGATTCCCGGCCACGAAAATCCTTTTTTTTTTGTAGCAACATGCGGTGAAATTGAAGGCTTGATCGGCCGAATTTCGAAAATCAATGGTGGCGTCATCGGATCACAAAAAAACAAACTTTCTGATTTTGAAAAGAAAATTTGTTTGAAATTCGACCGTGTATGGCCTGCTTTAGACTGGAAGAGATAGGTGCAACTCTGGAAGCCAATCAATTGTGCTGCATGCAAATGTTATACAAGAGAGAATAGAGTGGGCAGGTGCATGACTTCATTAGTACACTGCTGCTCTTTTACTCAAACCAGAAGGTTGGGGGTGAGTAGAGTAATGCTTGATTATTAACCTGTAATACCCCTTCATTATCAGGCCATTATTTCAGTTTTCAGCGCTGTGATAGTTACTCATGTAATTAATTTATATCACTATTTGAGGCAGATTTAGCTTTCTTTTGGTAGTATTTAATAACCACTGTGATTTTTATACTAAAGGAAAAAAAGTCCACACATTTTTAGAGAAAAAACAGTTTCCCCTACGTTTGTATTTATTAAAACATATCAAATAAAAATGCCAGTACAGTATAAATGCCCCCAAGCTGACCCCTTTTTGGAAAGTAGACACTTCAAGGCGATTATATATTTTCCACAATTTATTAAATGATGGAGACTGATGTTGGTACTGAGGTGGTTAAAAACATGAAGCTTGGTAATGGCGCGCTAGATTCAGTGCATACACATTATACAAAGACAGAGAAGGAGGTATACACTCAAAGGTATACCTTGAATATCTAATGATGCCCATGATCTTCCACTAATGAATGAATAACTATTTTTTTCCATAGTCTCCCCTTCCTTCCCAACCTCTGTTGTAAGAAGAAGGGGAGGTCTCTCCGATGTAACAAGTACCAGGGTCATCACACAAATCGCAAGGTACAGAGTAGCTCGGATTGGCTCTGTACACTGTCTGTGAACTAAGCCATCTGATCATGGCTTGGTTCACAGCCATTAATAGGCACACTGTCCATCCAAGGGGCCGTTCTGCTGTGTCCTTTAAAAAACATCATCACCTTAAGTACTGGAATAAGAGAAAGGATCAGGCTATTTTTTGTTTACTAAGGCCACATCTAATACAAGTCTGGCTGTATGTGTGTAGGTAGGTGCCGTCTCTTTTCTCCACTGTAGGTGGCATTCATCTGCAGCAGCAATACAGGAGGAAAGGAAGTCAAGGGGAACATGGTTCCTCTATGGTTTTCTGGATCACTGGGGCAGTGATCTAATTGGATGCTGAAAGCCCATGTGACTCTGGCGGCAATCTTGGGCCAGGCAGAAACGATTTAAGACCCTTTCTCCTGGGTTTAGCGGTGCTTTCCACATGAGGACAGTGTAGGGACAGGTTGCCCGTCTGTCAGGGTTAGCAATGACGGTAGGGAAAGGTTCCAGATGAGGAGGAAAATCTAGGGACACGCCACTCTTCTCAGTAATCTCCTCACTTGGGCTTGGACGGCCAGGCCTTATTCCGCCCCCAAGACAGAAGCTGTCAGCTCAGCTGAGACTGGCTCCTCTGCACGCTGTGACAATTGTGAGTGCTCGCCGTTGGGTTGCCTTTCACTGGGTTGCTTTGAACTGTTTATCTTTGTACAATAAGTTCTTCATTGCTTCTGGAATGTGTGTTACTATCATGAACCATGCTGTGGACATCTTTACTTGTAGATTAATGGATCCCATCTTGATGTTTTTTCCAGCTCCATTGTTAGCAAGTCCTCAGCTATCATTCAATACAACTAAAGTTGACCATTGGTTTTACTAGGCGGCTGATCCTACAGATATGATGTGAAAACGTTTAGAGCAATGTCACATCAAAGCACAGCAGAGCACTCAAAATATATCTAAAGTCCAACTCTAGATAAGCTTGGTTAATATATATTTATATCTAATATTATTCTAAAAGCATACATTTCAACCAAAAGTATCTGGATGCAAAGGTGCTTGTGGCCCCCTGTACTCCAATATCTAGTAGTCAAGTAAAATTGCAACCCTTTTTTTTTTCTTCAGTGCTCTTTGATTCTTTGTTTCACTCCACAAGCTTTTCTTACATCCCATAAATTTATCAAGTGTACAACAACTCAAACTCAAGAGCTCAAACTTTGCACTTCGTTTGTGATGTTGAGCACTTAATAAAGACTCTGTGATGTAGCTGAAAGCTTGTGAAGTGAAATAATGAAACAAAAAAAGACTGCTGTGGGGATTTATGTGAATAGCCCTAGATAATCCCTGGAGTGGCAAAATATATTAGACTTGCTGAAGTATTAGAAATATATATTTAAATATTTCAGATAAAAAGTTTAAGTAAAACTTCAGACAAAACTTTTGTTTTATGATCTTGGATAAAGTGCTAAGGGGTTATAACCCCTATCCATTTTTATTGCTTTCTGTATGCTCATTCCTGTGTTAGATTTTCCCCTCTCTTCTTGTCGCAGGGACGGGGGGTTAGGAGGACAGAAGGTGATAGAAAATAAAATATACGGGATAAATACAGCAACAAAAACGAGTTTAGTTGTGTTGGAAAGGATTGGAATCTAGGTAAAAAGTGCCTGGACAAAAAGAAAAAGGAAAAACACAAAGAAGTTTCAGGCAGGATTAAAAACAAACAGAGCATATAACCCCCCCCCCCCCTCAAAAAAACAAAACAAAAATTTGGCTGGAGTTGCTCAGCCCAGTGACCATTAAAGTGTTTGTTACCCCAACATTTCATATTCCTGATATGTGCCTGCTGAACCATGTACTTATATGAAACATTATCCTGTTCTCTTTGTATTGCTTCCTTTGTGTGAAATCTCTTGTGTTCCTGCCAGCCTCTCTGCTTTCCCATGAATAACTGACCACACTAAGCAGGAGAGCACCGCGCAGTCAGTTCTCTAGCTGTGCTGGGAACTCAGTGTGCTCTCCTCCAATGATCACACTTGCCCTGACACACCCCCACTGCACAACCTTTCACCGGGAAGATCACTGTACTGTTGCTTCTCCTCCCCCAGCACTTATGCAGCTGAAAACAGAGGGAACATAACATGTGATCACATACAGTATATAAAAGGGGAAAAGGGTATTTATAATGTTTTTTTATATCTATACACAAATGTTTTGCCTTTCATTTCTGTTTTATATTTACAACCGATTTTTATTATTGTAAAAGGTCATAGGTTAGTACAAATGTGTAACCAAAACATAGGTACATCCGCTATTTCAAGTATGTACTTAATATGAGGTGAATGGTACATATAAGAAGAACATAGAAATACAATGTAAGAACAATAATCGTGCGATCTAGGTATGTATATTTGCTATCAGGTTATATAATTTAAAAAACACCATTTTGTTTTATAATGATATGCATTGTTAGGCTATACAAGGTGATATTTAAGGAAGTGGTGTGTCCCAAGGGGACCTTTTTTTTTTTTTTTTAAATGTGCATGGTGTCAAAAAGTGTATGGTGGATAGGCTCTGAGAGTTTTATTTGATCCATTCTACTCAATACCTGGAACCAAGGGACTGTTGATGGATGCCAATTAAAAGCTATCATCCAGTGGATTGAGTTAAACAGTGTATGTATTAGTCGAATATGCTGTATGGATACATTTGGTATAGGTGCAAACAATAAACACATCTTAGGGTGAGGGAATTTTTTTACCTATAATATGTTCAATCTTAGCAGCTGCTTGTAGCCATATGGGTTTCAAAATTTTTCAGTTCCAGAATGTATGTAAGATGGTACCTTGATCTGGGCATCCTCTAAAACATGTGGGAGATACCAATGGATAAAATGTGTTTATTTTGTACGGGGTTAGGTACCATCTGGTGTGGAACTTGATGGCTGTTTCTCTCGTTGAAATTGAGTGAGTACATTTCTGTAGGTTTTGGATCATAGTGGTCCATTCTGGTAGTGTAAAAGATTGGTCCACGTCAATTTCCCATTGAAGCATTGGTTTTGACTTTTCTGAAAGAGAAAATTCATTTAAACAGCGGCAAATATGAGAGATCAATCCCCTATCTCTCAGTGAGGTTCAGATTTGTTCAAATTGGGAATAAGGGGGATGTAATGTTAGAAAGAAGTATTTTTGGTAGAGTTTTTCCATTTGAGTATAATGGGGTAATTCTGAAATTAGGATATTGTATAGTTCACATAAATCTGTAAATCTGACAAAGGGCGACATTTATTATTTAGGGATAGGTATTTCAAGGTTATGAGGTTATGTAGTTTCCATATATAGAAAGTGCTGCTATTTCTAAAGGCCGGGGAGAAGCGGGGGTCTCCTATAAAGGGTGCTGGGGGGGGGGGATGGTAGAAATCAAGTCAAATTTATCTTTATATCGGTGCCACAATTGATAAGATTGAGCCACCACTATATTTAAGGGAAAGATCTCTCTGGATTGAATTGTCTTGGACCATAAAATACCTTGAAGATGGAATGGTATAATTGACTGTTCTTCAAAATGTAACCAAGACACTTGATATGAAGGAGCAAACCATTGAGATAACTGTGTAAATCTTGCAGCTAGATAATAACACCATTAGTTAGGAAGGCTTAAACCACCATTTGAATGAGATCTGTGCATAAGAGAGTAACCAAATCTCGTTTTTTTGTTTAGCCATATAAATTTGTTAATTTCTCTTTGAAGGGAGACTAAAGTGCTTTTAGGGATCAGTATGGGTAAAGCTCTAAAATAAAATAGTAGTTTAGGTAAAATCACAATTTTATTTTCTGTTATTCCCCCCAGAAAGGAGATGTGATATTTAGACCATCATTTTAGTAGTGTTTTGATATTTATGAATAGTGGTGGTAATTGGTTTGAAAAAGGGTTTCATAAGATGGGGTAAGGAGAATGCCCAAATATTTAAAAGAGTGTGAGGTCCAGGTGAAAGAAAATCCCTCTTGCAAAGATGACGCTAGCAGTGGTGGAATATTTATAAGCATTGCAGTACAATTGGATAAATTAAACCCTAGGCCGGTGAGATCTTGAAATGTTTCTAACTGTTTGATAAGTTTTGGTAGGGGATATTAAGGGATCTGAAAGGAACAGCAAAACGTCATTGGTGTATAGGCCCAGTTTGAAGTCTTTAAAGCCTTTGGAAAAGCCTTTAATATTAACATTATTTCGAATGGCACATGTGAGGGGTTCTATGGCCAGGGCAAAAAGGAGAGGGGAAAGGGGGCACCCCTGTCTAGTTCCTCTACCCAATGCAAAGAACTCTGAGTTTTCTCCTGGAAGTCTAATTCTAGTTTGAGGATTTTGATATAAAGCTCTAAAACCATACATGAATTCATTGCAAGGACCGTATTTGGGGAGCAGTAGTTCCAGGTACGACCAACTGACACTATCAAAAGCCTTGTGAATATCAAGGCTGAGAATAACTACTGGGTTTGCATGTAAGTTAGCATCCTATATTATATTTGCCACAAGCCTTAACCCATGCCCGACCGCCGCACGCCGATATACGTCGGCAGAATGGCACGGGTGGGCAAAAGGGCGTACAGGTACGTCCCCTTTAAGATGTGGCATTGTGGGCGCGCACCTGCTGCATGCTCCATGACTGTGATCGCGGGTCCCGCATACTCGATGTTCACCGGGTGCCTGCGATCGTGTCACGGAGCGGAAAAACGGGGAGATATTTTGTGAGGAAGCAAACTCCTGTAGAGGGTCGCACGCTGTTGTCGGAGACTGTACTGGCTTTTGGGAGCCGGCACCTTTATGAGCCATTTTTTTCTGCTCTTTATTGCACAGCAGATAAGTGGTCAAAGAGTGCTGTTGTGAATGGTGACATTGTGCCTTCTTGCCCAACGTCATGCACTAGTGTGTCTTGCAGGGGTGATGATGGAAATTGGGGTGATTTGCTGTGGTTTCTCCCCACGCTGTGTGTTAAATCCCCGCTGATCTGAGGGATCTCCTACATGGAGCTGCTGATCTGCATCTCACCCCACATGAGCCCCCTCTTATGGGTTTTCATATTATTTTGTGTTATCAAACTTTCCAGTGAGGGAACTGTGTCTCCCCAATAGAGCAAGGGGTGGGCACAGAGGTAGTAAGGTGGTTGCTACTCCTAAGATAGTTGCTGTGGACTGCTCATCATGCGGCTGTGGAGGTAGATGAGTATTCCTGATGGGGACTACCGGTGAAAGTCTCATAGGCTAGGTAGCTCTCACTGTTGTCCAGGGAAGGATTCAGGCACAGAGGGGTAAGGGAGACCCCAGTAATAGAGTAGCAGGGTGGAGCACCACACTTGGCTTTGGAGTCAGGGCTGCAGCAGCTCCCAGCACCACAAATGGGGGAGGATACCCACTTTAATCCTTCATTGGGGTTGCACTATGTCTGGCCGGGATGCTCCGGTGGTGGGATGGGGCCTGGACTGAGACCAGAGGAGATGGGGAGGTCTCAAGCATCTGCTAGGGTGTAGCAAGATGGCTGCCACACGTGGCTCCGGGATCAGGGCCACCGCTGCTACCTGTATCACCTATGGGGGAGGATACCAACTTCACTCCTCTATTTGGGCCGTGCTATGTCCAACCAGGATGCTCCAGTGATGGGATGGGGTTTGGAATTCACTCAGGAGAGATGGGGGGGCCTCGAGCATCTGCTAGGGTGCAGCAAGATGGCAATTCAATCAGGTTGGCACTCAGAAGCGGCACTCTGAGGATTGCGGGTAGTGGATCTCTGACTGGATCGACCCGATTGCTGTGTGTGGAAGAAGGCAAGCACGGGAGAGCCAGGAAAGCCAAGAGGGAGCGATGGTGCAGCAGCCGGGTGGAGCAAGATGGCCGCCGCTTCCCGGGCATAAGCCAAAGCCATTGACTGTCTCTCAGGTGGCTTGAATGGAAGGGATTGCCATGCCAATGGTCCCAGGTGTTGCACCTTCAGCCCGGGGGACCCACAGTTTTGTGGGTAGAGCAGGGAAGGTCCACTTGGTGGTGAAAAACAGCGATGATTCACAGGGGACGGGTGGAGCTCTTTACAGACACGTCTGCTCAGTCTAACATCCGAAGACGCCTCTTCATTTCTGTTTTAAACTGAATGGGTTGTTTTACAAAGCGATCGTTTACAATCACTTTAATTACTAGTTGCTTCACTTTGAATTGTCATTTGCCTTCTTCTTGATGAACAGTAGTAGAACAATATTTCAATTTCTCTTTTTAGAAAACTTATTTTTTAATATTGTTAAAGTCAATGTTATATTCATTTTGTTTTCTTTTTTGAAGTTTGAAAGTTTTTTAAATGTTGTTTTATATCTATCATTTTATTATTTACAGCCACATATTATTTTACAAATAAACATTTTTTTGCATGATAATAGAATTCCCAGAGCACTGCAAATGAGCAAAAAAGTCAGTGCTGATTTCCCTGAATGAATCTTCAGAATAAGCCATCTATAAAGTATGAGTTATTGCTTTAAAGTGTATGTCTTGGCTAAATATTATATATACATATATACAGTACATTTTTGAAAAACCTATGTTTTTATTTTTTTAAAATGAATAAAGTACAGAAAAATACCTGTTGATCTGCCACGCATCCACTGAACTCCTAACTTCTTGTTTGAGCTAAAACAAGAAGACACTACGCTAAAGTATCACAAACCTAATGACAACTGGAATGTTGTGGAGGCCTCTCTTGCACCTCCTTCCCAACACTCCTGAAGGTGGAGACAGAGAGTGTGAGGGTACGGAGTGGCATGAGTAGCTGGCTGGTGAAGTCCGCTCTTAGGTGGATGAAGCTGGGGGTCATAGTCTGAAGAACAGGATACTGAAGCAGCTTGGCACCAGAGCAGAAGATGGTATCTGAACCAGAATGCAGGCAGCGACCAGCGGCAGCCGGTTAACAAGGGATGGAGTCAGCTGGCGGAGCACGTCCAGGAAGCAGGCCAAGGTTGTAAACAGCCATGCAGCTCAATGCAGAATCAACAGGCAAAGATGAGTCCAGTAAACAGATTGAGGTCAAAGAGATCAGGTGAACAAGGTTATTGTAGGAGCAAAAGGCAAAGTTCTGGAGAAAGCTGGGTCATACACAGGTAAGCAGGTTCAATGGATCAGGCCACAGGAATACAGGTACAAGCTGAAGACCATTCAGCAACTGCTCATGGTAAAAGGTCAGTTTAAATAGGCCATTGGACACATGCTAATTTGTACGAACACATGGATGTATATGTTGGCTCATTAGTTCCAGTGAAGAGAACTGTTAAGGCATCAGCATACCAAGACATTTTGTAGCTCCACCCAGTGACCAGCTGTAGGCAGTCAACTGATCTAGTGACCCTATAAATCTTCACTTCCCCTTCCTGTCTTTGCCCTAGTATAGGACCTGTTTCCTGGTTGTTGGTGTTAAACAGATTGTATTTCTGGTTTCTGCCTGTTCCCAACTACGCTTCTTGGACCACTCCTTTGGATATCGCTGTTCATTGTTGACGACTCTGCCTGTTCCCGACCTTGCCTTTCGGACTACTCCTTTGGATTAACGCTGATCGTGATTGCTGCCTGCTCCCGATGCCTCTTCCTGGTATACCCCATAGACTGCTGCCTTGGTTTGCTGACTTCACTCTCTACTAACTGTGAGTTGCTTGTTTGGTATTCCATGATATAGCCTGTTTGCACTTCCTATTGTGGTCCCATATTTCTGGCTGCAGGATCTCAACAGCTCTTCCACCTGATACTGCCAGGAAGACTACCAGCCAGGAAACCGGAGGGACGGTTAGAGTCTCCTGGCAGACCTGACACTAGCAAGGTTTGTGCTTTAGGGAAGTTGGCTCTTTTGAAATTCTGTGTCTTTGTATTCCCCTTATGTTTCATATTTGTATGATTTATAATGAAGCTAATTGACCTGTGATTGCTGTTTCCTAAATTGCCCTGTATTTCCACATCCGTGATCAAGTCTGTATTGTTGGTAATCAGTAGGTCTAGTAACGCTTTGCTTCTAGTTGGCGCGTCTACCATCTGACCCATGAAATTGTCCTGCAGGACATTGAGGAACTGGCGAGCCTTAGACGAATGCGTGGTTCCTTCCGCCCAGTCTATGTCTGGATAATTAAAATCCCCCATTATGATGACACTTCCCATCCTTGCCGCTAATCCGAATTGTGATAGGAGGTCCGTCTCCCCCTCCTCCCTCAGGTTAGGGGGCCTATAGCATACTTCCAGTATTACTTTTCCCTTAGTTTCATCCCTTTGGAGCTCTACCCATAAAGATTATACCTCCTCCCTAGCTCCCTTAGTGATGTCATCTCTCACATTCACTTTTACATTATTTTTGATATACAGGCGTACAGTTGAAGCTGTTATAGCTGAAAAGGGTGGGCCAACTTAATATTAAATCCTACAGACTAAGACTGGGATGCCATTAAAGTTCATGTGCTTGTAAAGACAGGCGTCCCAATACTTTTGGCAATATAGTATATAAGTGACGCACTATTCCTCACATAAACAGGTGCAATACAGCAAATAACCAAAATAATAATAAAAAAATGACACCCATGTAAGTCCAGTGCCAAGAAGTGTGCTTCTCATACTGTATATAATGATAGCCCACAGTAAACTTGCAATCAGCCATTTACATATATAGATCATGCAGCGTGATCTCCCACGACTCTTCTACCATGCAACACCCCGTGTTTTCCACCATATCACACTCTAATGCCGCGTACACACGGTCGGACTTTTCGTCTACAAAAGTCAGACAGCCTGTCCGACAGACTTCCGGCAGACTTTCGGCGGACTTGCGGCATACTTTCTAACGAACGGACTTGCCTACACACGACCACACAAAAGTCCGACGGATTCGTACGTGATGACGTACACTGGACTAAAATAAGGAAGTTCATAGCCAGTAGCCAATAGGTGCCCTAGCGTGGCTTTTTGTCCGTCGGACTAGCACACAGACGAGCGGATTTCGGGGTCCGTCATAGTTACGACGTAAAGATTTGAAGCATGTTTCAAATCTAAAGTACGTCGGATTTGAGGCTAAAAAAGTACGTTGAAAGTCCGGAGAAGCCCACACACGATCGGATTACCAGCCAGCTTTAGTCCGTCAGCGTCCGTTGGACTTTTGTAGACGAAAAGTCCGACCGTGTGTACGCGGCATTAGGCTTACCAGAGTATGTATGACTCTCATGTGAAAAGACAAATGTTTGTTGCAGAGAATGGCGAGATTGCACAGTGTAGCTCACATCCCCATTTTTCCTTCAGTGAAAGAACATAGAAGGGAATATACCAAAATAATTAAATGCTTCTAATAGTTTAAAATCTGAGCACAAAAGTTCAATTAAAAGCGGTTAAAAAAAACTAAGGCTGGATTCACACCTATGCATTTTAAGTGCTTTTTGCATGTTGCAGATTTACACTACAGAACGTGTTCCATAGGAAACCATGTTAAATGGACTGTAGTGCAAATCTGCAAAATGCAAAAAGCACTAAAAATGCATAGGTGTGAATCCAGCCTAAGGCCTGATTCACTCCTATGCAGGTTGCAGTTTGCATATTCCAGATGCATTTTGCATTTTTCAATACACGCTTTTGATCCATTGAAGTCTATGGAACCAAAAACCAGAAAAAAGTCCCTGGCCTTTTCCATAAAATGCACAGATGTGAACTACAACCATAGGAAACCATGTTAAATGGACTGTAGTGTGTTTCTGCAAAACTGAAAACTCACTAAAAAATTCATAGGTGTGAACCAGGCCTTATACACATAGACTGTATACAGCGTCCTAAAGAAACCACAACTCCTAGAATTCTGAATCTCGAGGCACTAATCTGCTGAGCCGGAAACCATGATGTCACTGTGCATGCACGCCTCAAGTCAAGATTCACAACCATGCAGAACTTCTGTACCATGCGATCCAGTGTGGGCAAACACACTGCTTTTGCAACCTGCATTTGGGGTGTCATCAACTTAACCACTTGACCTCCGGAAGATTTACCCTCCCTCATGACCAGGCCATTTTTTGCGATATGGCACTCTGTTACTTTAACTGACAATTGTGTGGTTCTTCCGACACTTTAACCAAATAAAATGTGTGTCCTTTTTTTCCACAACTAGAGCTTTCTTTGGGTGGTATTTGATCACCTCTGCGGTTTTCTTATTTTTTGCGCTATAAACAAAAAAAGACTGACAATTTTGAAAAAACAATATTTTTTACTTTCTGCTATGAAACATCTACAAACTATGGGGTATTTTTATTTATTTATTTACTAGTAATGGTGGTGATCAGCAACTTTTTAGCAGGACTGTGATAATGTGGTGGACAATTTGGACACTAATTGACACTTCTGACACTTTTTGGTGACCAGTGACACTAATACAGTGATCAGAACTAAAAAAAAAAGTAAAAAATCAGGGGCTATCAAAGGGTTAAATGTGTGCCTAGCCAGTGTTTCTCTAAACTGTGGGAGATGCTTTTACTAAGGAAAGGCATGGATCCATGTCCCTGCTTTGCAGGAACGCAGGATTCATGCCTTCCCTACTGATAGAACAGCAATCTGCCTTGTTAACATAGGCAGACCACCATTCTGCTTCTCTGCTTAATCATCGGCGGGTGGTGGCGGACATCGAATCCACGGTACCTGCTGCTGTGCTCCTGCTGTGTGTGATCACAGCAGGAGCGAGCCGCCGGCATCGCCCTACCCAGAAGAGCCTAATCTCGGGGCACAGATGCAGCCCTGTAGCATTAAAACTGCTATAGGGTGGACCTGAAGAGATTAAAGTGGTTAAGCCACTGTAACCTGTATACACCATCAGCACTGCCTCCTATTGTAGTATCCCCCTCTGTGTGTGATTTATAAAAATAAATGCTGTAAATACCTCATTTCACTGCCGAGATTGTGATCACATGACTGGCCAGCTTTCTCCTTTACTCCTCTGAGAGATGCAGCGGGCGGGGCTGAGATTCCTCTGCTGATGTCAGTCTGAAGGAGAGAGCTGGGTGGTCATGTGATCGCAATCTTGGCTCTTAAATTAGGTATTTACAGTATTTATATTTGTAAATCATTCACAGAGGGGGACACTGCAATAGGAGGCAGTGCTGATGGTGTATACAAGTTAGTGTCTTGAGAGCAGCAGGAGGGGGGAGGGGTGGCTCACACACAGACAGAGGGGAGAGAGGAGGAGGACACAGGACCAGAGAGGAGAGCAGATAGCAGGCTACTGATGACGAAGGCACGTAAACTGACCACGGTGTCTGGTCTTAGCAGCCATGATACACCGTGGTCAGTTTATAGAGGGGTGGGTAGAAACTGTCAGGTTCAGCCAAGTTTTTTAGGTGTTACAGTGGCCAAATGACACAGGACAAGCACTGTCCTCATATAGCAGGATCAATTTTTTTTCTTTTGTGGTTAATAAACGCTTTAATATTGACACCCGCTACAAATCCCAACCGCAGTGTGTTTTGAATGTGGTGCGGGAAACGTGCACAAAATGCAAGTTTCTGGTGTGAACTCCCCCTAAGCTGTGTCTAAATTTTAGCTTGAGCTGAGGCCTGTAAACAATGATATTTTCTCAGCAGATTGCAAAGAGATAAATCAGCTATTTACATGCTGATTTATGAAATTCTAAAATATTCATAAACAATCTATCTTGCGTACCTGACTAAAACACATTTTTGTTTTAAATGTCATTTTTTAGTTCTGAATATAATAAATAAATATGAAAAATATGTATGAAACCACTATACATCTGTATAACCTCTACTTCAAAGACAATCCTACTTCAAAGATCTAGCCATTCAAAAGCTACAAGCCACAGACAGGCTCATATGCAAAGATGTCAGAGGGAAGAACTTTCTCACTCAGTGGTGACCCACAGGAACCAATTATATACTCCCTTTGTAGAACGGAACAGTGCAAAGGATCATCCACTTGGTTGCTTTAGGACAATACAATACCACTTTCTGGGATAGTTCTTTTATCACAGACCTTCAAAAATGAGATATAATGCAGCATACAAATTATATTTACTGTAGACTGATAAAGGTGTCAGAACTGCATTCTGTAAATCAAATTTCTCCTATTTTACCAAAACTATAGCAATGAGCCCCCTGTGCCACCGAGGCTTGTAGTAGTCACTTGGTTTGCTATGGCTATAATAGTTAAAAGGGAAATCCAGAAAACCTGAAAATTCTCCCTCAGTGGAATGGTTAGCTGCTTGTTAAGGTCTAGGCAGCATGGAAAAGTAGATTTACTCCCCTAATCCTCTGCTCTTCAGGACCGGTCTGCACAGCATGTTCTCCCCCATGCTCCAGCAATCTAAGGTCCTGACATCATCAAGACTGATGCAGGGTCTATACCGCTGCACAGGATATGATGACATCAAGGAAAATGTGTGTTTACTCTGCCCATAGCTAAGGCTGGTTTCACACAGGCGTTCTCCATAATGTGCATCTGCCTGCTCAGCAGGGGGTCTCTCTGTTGGTCACCGCTGAGCAGGCGGATGACGAGTCTGTGTCCCCTGTTCTCTTTGGGGCTGTCAGATGGAAACGGACCGCCTGTCTGACTATCAGCTGATCCGATCTGCCAGATGGATGGGGGAACAGATCTCCATCCATCTGTTTTCTAGCGGACCGGATCAGAGCAGATGTCAGTGGGTGTCAATGGACACATATCCGCTGACATCTGCAGCTCCATAGAGGGCAATGGCTGGTCCATTTGGGTCCATCTGAAAAACTACTAGGTGGACCTGATTGGACCGCCTGTATGAAACCAGCCTAAAAGAACAGATAACCCCTTGTGCTAGAGTCAAAGCCTCACGGAAAGGGAAGCTTCATTAAAACTCGAGTTGGGCTTTAATCTTTGGTTCCCTTCAATGCATCATGGGATCTTTAACTGGTACCGTACCTAGCCCCTTGTATTTTTAGATGACTGAGTGATAATATTAATAGAGTTCAGGAAGCTCCCAAATCATTTCAATTCATCTCTGAATAAAGCAAAGTCCAATTACTCTGCTTTAGAGAGTCATCCTCCACTATTAAATGTAGGTAAATTTAAAGCGGATCTTCATTCTACCTTTTTTCTTTACATTTAAAACCAGCTGGAGCTTCAACCTTTCTCATATGAGTGAAAATGTCATAGCCCCAGCCCCCTGGGATACTCACTTCACACATCCTAGGAGGTCTCAAGTGAAGAGGCTTACCCACCGCATTTTGCCATCAGAGAGTCGGCTGCAAGAACCTGGGAGAGACATTTGGCCCCCTGATGTAAGAAAAGAAGATGGTGGTGCAGGACCTGGTATGAGCAATGGAGTTGTAAGGTTTCTTACTGTAGTCTTCAGCTTCCGACCCTTCTACTTAGTCTACAGTGATGTCTGTACAGCCCTCCTGCAGCCTCCATGGAAACCTGCAACACTATACAGCAAACTTTGTTTGAAAGTGAAAAGTCAAATTTATTGACCAATCCCAGCTTTTTTTTAACCACCCTCCCTCCAGCTAGCCTTTACAACCACTTGTCCTTCTCTTTGTCCAGAATGAGTCACTTCAAGTTTGGTGGTCTGGAAGGTTAAGAGGCCCTCACTTTGTCCTTAAAGGAGTTGTAAAGGCAGAAGGTTTTTTAATGCATTCTATGCATTAACCACTTAAGGACCAAGCCTCTTTTTTAGATGTGTCGTTTACAAGTTAAAAACACCCTAGAGAATAAAATGGCGGTCGTTGCAATACTTTCTGTCACACCGTATTTGTGCAGCGGTCTTACAAGCGCACTTTTTTTGGAAAAAATAAACTTTTTTGAATTACAAAATAAGACAACAGTAAAGTTAGCCCAATTCTTTTTTATATTGTGAAAGATAATGTTACGCCAAGGAAATTTATACCCAACATGTCACGCTTCAAAATTGCGCCCACTCGTGGAATGGCGACAAACTTTTACCCTTAAAAATCTCCATAAGCAACGTTTAAAAAAATTCCACAGGTTGCATGTTTTGAGTTACAGAGGAGGTCTAGGGCTAGAGTTATTGCTCTCGCATGTCACGTGTAGTTTGAACAACGTTTTCATATGCGGGCGCTACTCACACATGCGTTCACTTCTGCACGCAAGCACAATGGGACGGGGCGCGTTTAAAGCATTCTTTTTCTTATTTATTTTACCTTTTATTTTTTATTTTTATACTGTTTAACAAAAAAAATTGCGTCACTTTTATTCCTATTTCAAGGAATGTAAACATCCCTTGTAATAGAAAAAAGCATGACAGGACCTCTTAAATATGAGATCTGGGGTCAACAAGACCTCAGATCTCATATTTACACTAAAATGCTAAGAAAAAAAAAATTGTCATTTAAAAAAATAATTTAAAAAAAATGGTCTCTTTTAGGAGCTATGGGCGGAAGTGACGTTTTGACGTCGCTTCCACCCTGCAATGTCATGGAGACGGGTGGGGGCCATCTTCCCCTCACTTGTCTCCTTGCCCAGCCACAGAGAGGACCAAATCGCCTCTGCCAAGGGCTCCGGTAAATGGAGGAGGGCACCGGAGTGCGGCGGGAGGGGGGGCCGAATCCGCTTTTATGTTGTAGCGGATCGCCGGCTACACTACAAAAACATGCCCAACTAGGACTATCCTGTCCCACAGAGTGGCAATGCTGCTGTCCATCATTGCTACATAATGTATAGAGTTGTTACAGTAAGTGATGAAAATAACAGATCTACAGGCAGGATGAACAAATAATAAACATATTACGGGAGGGACTAAAGCTGTCCATATACTTTGTGAATTTTGGCTTCTTACTGATGAACCATCCTAAAATTTAGTACATCAGTGTTCGTGTCTCACCCAACTTCCTTAGGGAGAAATTGATGCGTTTGACAGGCGGCGAGGAGGTGATTTGTCACCTCCTCACCACTTTTCTTTTTCAATAATTCTTTATTAGGAATTTACAGTTGACCACCCATTTTAACCCTCAAAATACCACCCCATCACAACTACATCCATTGCAGTTGCCCCAGCCCTATTCGCTTGAATGTGTTGTACTCAGCAGGAGTACATCCAGAAAGAAGCATGCCGTGTTGATGAAGCATGTGTACATCCCTGAGCGGCTTCATGCCCTTGTTCAGGAAGACCGCTTAACCGCCTTATTTTACTGCTCCCTGGTTGATGGTATGAACAAGCCTTAACAATGTATTGCAAGCTTTAGAAAAACAAAACTGATGTGCTAATGCTGTTGACAGGCTGTGTCTTATGTGTCATTTTTGATTTTGTACACTTTAGATTTGTGTTCCCTCTGCTACTGGCTTTTGCTAAGAAAAAAAAAAAAATTGATGTGGAACTACTTGGATTTCACATATTTTATATTAGGGTAAGCTTGGGCTGTTCAGTATACGTGGAATAGGACAGATTTCACAGGCATTCCACCACACTCTGCAAACAGTCTCTCCTGCTCCTCTGTGCTCTCCCATGGATGAATATTTCATGGCTCATCTCTAAGAGTTGCCAGTACATGGTCTTAGTTTGTAATCTCTCTTCAATCTTTAAACATTGATAAGTCAAAAACATTTCTAGACATCATTGTAAAGGTAATGATTTCCGGCTAAGCAATTCCGTAAGTGCTGCATGACTGTTTTTAGGAGAAGAACGCTAAAGATGTCATGCTATTGTATAAATATCTTGCTAAATGTGACACCGGTAAATTATTCAAACTTGCTTGTCTGCTTATTTTAATAAAGGCTCGATGACCTTTCAGAAGCAGCTGGGAAAGAAAGTAAGAAGAAGATCCTTCCCATTCTTCTTCTCCACGTTTGTAACATTTAAGCGTATTCTTACCAACGTACGACACCGACACCTCATACTGCATGCAAGATCTGATGATAAACGTGTTTTATTAAATTGTCATAATACTAAGAGAACCGCAAGTTTTGTTCAACATCACATTTCAAACTCTATATTGAAATCTTTATAGGCTTAATATATGAGTATTTGTTCAAATCCAATTTTTAATTCTTATCTTTACCAAAATGTTTATTTTAGTTTTGGTTGGTATGGGGAAAGAGTTAAAATTCTTATCAGATTGCCGGTAGAACGCAACTACTAATCTGCTGAAAGTCTCCCACTGCACGTTGCACTGGGAATCTCACCTAAAGATCCTACATCGCTGGTACTTTACACCTCTTCGGATTTCCAAATTCTCCAAATCCCCTTTACCAATTTACTGGAGGAATTGCGATGAAACAGGTTCCCTCCTACACATCTGGGGGCTCTGCCCCAAAATCCTACCCTTCTGGGAAGCAGTGTTCCACTTCCGCTCATCAATTACTGGCACCAAGCGCTCTCCTGATCCTGCTACAGCTCTCTTATTACTGAACTACGAACACTGGCCCAAAGTCCACCTGCCCTTTGTCATCCACTGCTTGATTGCGGCCAAGAAATCTATCACCTTAGGATGTAAACAACCGGACCCTCCAGAGTTAATTCTTTTTTGATACACCTCAACACCGAGACCCAATTTGAGCTCATGTTTTCCCTCAAAAACAGCAAAAGCCAATGGTTTGGTGCACAGTGGTCAGCGTGGCTCCACCACCCATTATGTTCTGTACATCTGTAATAGTGACATGAGAAACCCCTAGGTACCCCTTGGGACGTCACCCTTGTTATCTCAGTTGCTTACATTACTGTTAACTCGCCATTCTCTTTTCATTTTCAAGAGATGTACCCAGCAAATGTTCTTAGTTTTTCTTAGACACTTAGTCTCGGGTTCACACTGGGGACACTTCAAAGTCGCCCAACTCTGAAGCCTCCCAGCATAGCGCTACTTCAGCGCGGCTTGCAAATAACTTCTGTAATAGAAGTCAATGCAAGCCACTCTGAAGTCGCCCCCAAGTAGTACAGGAACCTTTTTTTATAAATCGGAGTGACTTGAGTCACTCCAATTAGAATGGTTTTACTAAATGGAGCGCAACTTGTCAGGCGGCTAAGTCACCTGACAGGTCGCCCCAGTGTGAACCGATCATGTATAAGTCTGTAATATTTCGGATAAGATGACTCTATTCTATATAATCTCATATCCCATTGTGCACTATTTTAACTGGTAATTGCATGGTCATGTACCCAAACAAAATGTATATCCTTTTTTTTTCAAACAAATAGAGCTTTCTTTTGGTGGTATTTGGTCACCACTGTTTTTTTTTTTTTTTTTTTATTATTATTATATGAATGAAATAATACCGACAATCTTAAAACAATATTTTTACTTTCTGCTATAAAACATATCCAATACATTTTAAAAAAAAATCAAATTTCTCCATAAATTTAGACCAAAATGTATTCTGCTACATGTCTTTGAAAAAAAATTATACTAGTAATAGTGGTTATCAGCGACTTATAGTGGGACCGTGATAGTGCGGCGCACAATCTGACACTAACTGGGTGGGAACCCACTAAATGGGTGGGAACTGACCAACTGCCACTGACATCACCAGTGATACTAATACAGTGGTTAGTGCTAACACAGTCACTGTATTAATGACACTGGCTGGGAAGGAGTTAACGTCTAGGGGAAACTCTGTGTATTATGCGCTGTTTTTACTTATAGATGTGGCTGATTGTTCTCCCTCCTTTGCAGGGATAAGAAAAACAGCCACATCTCTGCTTGGTATACAGAGCCCTGTGTTGTTCCTAAAGACAGTGCCCTGTATTGTGATTCGCTGAGCCCATCAACAGGTCCCAGCCATAAATCATCATAAATCATGGCCAGGACCTGCTAACCAACTTCCGCTGTAGCGAATCACAACACAGCCCCTACCCGCACATGCCAGATTACGTACATGTGCGTGATCCAACACAGAGCAGTCGCCCCATCATCATCAATGTGCATGGGGCAGTCCGCAAGTAGTTAAACATGGAGACTCAGCATTACATGTTGATGTTGACTACAATAGTGATAACTAAACATGTTTTACAATAATCCAGGGAATTCAAATTCATTGAGGTCAAAAATGTTTACACATTAGAAGCACTTTAGCTTGTACAAAGGAATCCAATCAGTTATGATGCCATAAAACCGATTAGTTATATTTCATTTGACAAAAGCATTAAAAACATTACAAAAACTAAAAACTCAGTTGCATGGCACAGCAAGATCAGTCATTCTGATATTATATATTGTCAACATTCAATAACCATCCTTTTCCACTCTACTTACATAGTACAGTAGCTTTTTTTTTCTACCACTTCTGCTGTATATAGAACAGCTTCCTTCTTCCACTCTCCGTGGTTGTTAGGAATATATAGGATGTTGGCGCCCACTGCATCCTTAGCAATCAGTGACATCACTTATTCATCTACTGGCTGGAAATTCCCATGTAAGCAAAGGGACAGGTATAGTGGCTGACATCACTGCCCAAATATGGCCTCATTGTGAATGACATTGACCATGGACATGTTGGCCATTTTGGGTCAATGAAATCACTGCATATACTATGCCTCTTTTTTAACATTAAGCAGCAGGTACTAGAGCCATTATTCACACCAAATGTATCGACAGGATCGGACATCTCTGTTGTTCAGAGGGTTTTTTATTCAATGGCTGGGCTAATGCAATGCTTCTTTATACCGTAGCCATTAAATTCTGCATGCTCACCTGTGTCCCCTTGAAATATCTGTCAGGGAGGCCACACAACGGTCCATATCATATTTTTAACAACCAAACTTGAGCCCTGATGAAGAGGAATGCTTTGGTCTAACATGTTGGTTATTTCCTTTCTACTGGTTGTGACTTTGTTGTCATGAATAAAGGATATATTGACTTTTAATGGATTGCCTGGTGCTTGGTTCTTTCTATTCATGCAAACATCTCAAGTTGGTTGTGTCTCAGTTCTGTGTGACCACCCCCCACTTTGTGTCTCCCGAGGAGCCTAGATCCATTTGACAAGAGCTACTAGGAACTTGAAGAACATTTGAAGAAAAGCTAAGTTCCAAGTCCAGCGCCTCTTATAGACTTTACAACTTCTGTTTTTTATTGTTTTCTCTAAACTAAGGCTTGATTTACCAAAGGCAAATAGGTTGTTCCCTGTGCAAGCGAAGTTGCTCTTTGTAAGGGAATTTTCCCTAGAGCTTAGTGAATAAGGTGAAGTTTCACTTTGCAAAGAATACCCAATCATTGAAGGAAAAAAAACAAAAATGTGTTTTCTTGCAGACGATTGGATGATGAATGTCAGCAGAGCTTTACCTCATTCAGCAAGCCTTGAGGCAAACATCTCTGCAAAGTGCAACTTCCCTTGCAAAGTAAACAGCTTATTTGCCTTTAACAAATCAACCCCAGAGTCTGCAATTGGGATGGATGCAGCACCAAAAGCACTGCTTTAATAAAGAGAGAGGTTATGTTTTATTACTCTCTGTCTTCCTGTAGAGGTGATCCTCTTTTTCCACATTTTCTATCCTTGTGTCACAAGGATAAAAATAAGTGTAAATTTCCCAGTGGGGTCACAGCAGTAAACAAGAGGTTCTAGCTCTACCCCACACTCTTCTAAACAAAAAAGCTTTGGATGAAGTTTTAGACGAGCTTTAATCCCTTACTAGTACAATATCAGCTCACATGTCCTTCAGCATTGGACAGGTACTTCAAGCAGCTCAGATAAAACTTATTGGATTTTGACTGAACACTGTATTTTAGCTGTAGTCATATTCACTAATCTTAGCGACTTTCATGGAATTTCAAAAAGTGCCACCTGTAAGTAAAATGTTCCCTGGTTTATGAGGTCATAGGTTTTCCTGGCTTCATTAAAATTATGGTGTATATTCTTATCTGGTGCTTCGTTGTCTTTTTCATGACATGAGTGAAAGTAAATATATACTTTATGTTGATTTTACTGAGTGGTATTCCTTCATTGAATTTGTAACCAGGTTCTTGGCTAGAGACAGAGCAATTTAGGACACTTGCAGTACTTTCTGTGTTTGCACTGGATTTCAGGCTGAACGGGTTAGCACTACCTCGCTGACAGGGGGAGATGACAAGCAGAAGGAGTTTAAGAGACTTGATTGTTGCCAGCATTGAATTATGGGAGATGAAGTTCAGGAAAAAAACATAACAATGGCACCATTGGACTACAATTCTCAATGTTAGCCAGCATAGACATGTGCAAGGGGTGTGCCAGGGATGCCTGGGCACACCCTAATCCTGGAGTTGGCAACCCATCAATTGTGGGCAGGTGACAGGTAAGCTGCTATCCTTACTTGCCTGACCCCAGAACCTGGACAGGATAGGTGGCTGGAGTGGAAATTAAGGGACCGATCTGTATTTTCTTCTGCAGCAGCTGAAAGTAGGCTTCTCTTTCTCTTCCTCTAGCCGATATTCAGCTGCCACGGGAGTAAAATACAGGTGATTGGTACCAATGTATGCCACCCCTCTTGTCCCAGTTCCTTTTCTTTCTGCTGCCCAGGTCCCCATGTATGCTCACCTGCCCCCCCCTATTGTTTTAGGATGGCAAGTGGGGAAGAGGCCGGTTAATATATCACAAAGGCATATGTGTTGGAACTTTGAGGTGCATACCCTAATACAATAGGCTGCGCACACCTATGCTAGCCAGGTATAAGGTGAGCGAGAGCTGTATTATCACAGGTTGAATACTGAGGGATTCCCTCGGCAGACCTATGCTCCTGTGTGCTCAGGCTCAGAGCCTGAGGAAGGAGCACACATGCTCCGAATGCACGCCACGTCCGCTGACCCTGTACCTGGTAGTGACGTCACCCATGCTCCTGAGTGTCTGCAAGCACCGTCGAGCATCGCTGAGTCCTCTGGAAGCACTGGGAGCCACCAGCGTGACCGGATCTGAGGAAGCCTCTGCAACTACCCAGTTTCCCCAAAAGTAAGCCATACCCCGAAAATAAGACCTAGCATGAGTTTCTGAGATGGCTGCAATATAAGCCTTACCCCCGCAAATAAGCTCTAGTTAAAGTCCTTGTAAAAATCATGTAATCCGTTCTGTAAAAAGATTACATCATGTGCAGTATATCTCCTTGTGTAACTTTATTGTGGAAAATACCTTATTTACAGCGCTGCTGGGCTCTCACGTGACCCGCTGGAGCCCTTCTCTTCTCCTCCCAGCTGACGTAAGCAGCCCCTCCCTCTGTAGTGCTCGGAGCGGGCTGACGCCAGCGGGGATCTTGACTTTTCTCTCTGCAGTATTCAGGGCTGGGAAGAAGAGCCTTGCGAGTCACGTGAGTGCCCAGCGGAGCTGCAAATAAGGTATTTTCCACAATACAGTTACACAAGGAGACACATTACACATTATGTAATCTTTTTACTTTCAATGTAGCAATATTTTATTAAAGTCACCACCCCCCCCTCGGGTTGGAAAGGACACAATGCCAAAAACATTACATTAGGGGTAGATTCTCTGTGCACTACTGCCAGTTGAGGACCAAAGTCGCTCTGGACAGATCCAGAAGTGAGCTATTAACTGGGGATGCGCCAATACTGTTTTTTTTTATCAGCGAGCATGAATACTGATACTTTTGGTCAAGTACTTGCCAATACCGAGTACTCAGGGGCTGGGGCGGGAGGCAGGGATGCAATTGCCCCCTGGGCCGCTCTGATATGCTGTGCAAAGCCTGCTGTGTCGTCAGCTCAATACTGCACATGTGCAGTTCTTGAGCTGGCCGAGTCTAGTACTGTGAGCCAGCGATGTCTTCTTGTCAGGGCTGACAGTCTGTGTTACAGAGCACAGCACAGCCCCGCCCAGCCCCTCCCTCCTCCACACAAATGGCTGGCAGAGGCTGGACCTGCTCTTTTTCCCCGCCCACACTCCGGGCAGCCCGTGTGCTGTCTGTGAAGAGGATGTGTGGGCGGGAAAGTTAAACCTGAGCAGTCGGCTGGAATCCAGTGAGTCTCCTGGGAGGCTGGGACCGTCCAAGTGAATGAGCTCCTCCCTCCCTCTCTCTGCAGCCAAAACTTTTTTTTCTAGCAGCCTATGACAGTACCTCGCCCTCCTAGGTGTTATGATGTGGGCTCACACTGGCGTGCTGCAGTGCTGGCAGTCTTCCTGTATGTTGCCCCCTGGTCCCATAGAGGCTGCACATTTACTGCATGTTCTGAACGTGCACAAAACGTCCTGCATGCTGCATATTTGGTGCACTTTCAGAAAATGCAGCAAAAATGTGCAACCTAAAAGAAGTCTGAAGGGCTGCGGCTAACGAAACCCGCCAGTACACCCGCACTGCAGCCAAACCGCAGCACACCAGTGTGAGCCCAAATGCTTGTATTCACTTGCAGCAGGCACTGCCACTCCTCTGAAAAGTGATCCATGCTCAGGTCACTTTTCAGAGGCATTTGACAGGCAATAATGACTTGATAATACATTTCATCCCTGCCTGTTTTAACCCCCTAAATGCCAATCCCTGCAGGTAATAGCACGGTTCACTTTGAACTCCACCTTATTTGCATTACGCTCTGTAGGTATTAGATGGGATCTCACCTTATTGTTTGCACATCTAATACCTAAGGGTACTTTCACACTAGGGTGGTGTGGGCGGTAGTAGTAAAGCGCTGCTCGTTTTAGTGGCGCTTTAACGTTGTTCTAGTTTTAACCCCCGCTAGCGGCCGAAGAAAGGGTTAAAACCGCCCGAGTTGCATTCATTTCAATGGGCAGGACACCTCTCCCAAACCGCCCCAATAATGCTGCTTGCAGGACTTTTCAGAATGTCCCGCAAGCGCACCACCCCAGTGTGAGAGCACTCAGGCTTTCACACTGGGGTGGCATGAGAGGCAGTTTACAGGCGCTATTTTTAGCATAGCACTAAAACGCCTGTAAAGTGCCTTCAGTGTGAAAGTACCCTAAAGAGAGTTCTGGAAATAAGGTGGAGTTCAAAATGAATTTCTACACCTAAGTGGAGCCCCCCTTTCAGAAGATTTGAGGATATTATTAAACCCAGAGACTGGTGGACTTAGGCCACCATAGACAGATTGAAATTCTGCCGGTTCAGCAGAAATTTCAATCTATCTATGTGCAGACTGGTTGTACAGAATTTAATCTATCAACTGACTTCAGTACAACCAGTGTGTCTTTATTTATTTTTTTGGCGATCACGGCTGGCTGCTATAGCTGCCGGCAGTGATCACTGTATTCTGATGGCTTGAAAACTTTCACCTCAGAATACACATCGACACATGGCTCTTACGGAAGCTTGATAAATCAAGTGCCAGACTTCCCTAACATTACACATGTGGGGCTGTGACCAAGTCTGGGCACAGGCTCCTGGAAATACAGGAGGGTGGCCAGTAAGAGGAGAGCTGGGATATGACATTACTTACTTCATATCCCTGCCACTCATAAACCTGCTCCACTGCAGCACCAGGCCCACCATGCCCTTAATCTAGCCGGTGTTCCGGCGTGCGCCTGCATGTGCTTTTCTCACTGCATGGTCTCTCTCTCTCTGTACAGGTAGTGTGAAGTGGTCTCTCTGTGCAGGCAGTGTCAAGCAGTCTCTCTCTCTGAGGCAATGTGGAGCAGTCTCCCGCCCTCTCTCTGTACAGGGAATGGGGTGTAGATGGATGGTGAGCTGATTCGGTGGTTCAATGGGCCACTTGACTGGACTTGCCCCCCAGGCCTAAGGCTGCCAGCCCTCCCCTGCGAGTACCGATACTTTGCAGTGTGTAACGAGCCCCTGCTCACTCTGTTCCGCTATCCTGACACTCCTCTGCTACTATTGGATCAGATTGCAGATCGCAACGTCTGATATTTCGGTCATCCGAAGCTCCGGGATTCAAACTACAGCTATGTGCTGTTTGAATCCAGTTGTGATAGCTCAGAACAAACATCAGGCAGGCTGTATGTAAGTTCAAACAGGAATCTCACGTTTATTGGATGCACACAACACACTGTTATACATAGCAGTTTGAACACCCTGCCCAAACAACCACTTTCCTATTGGTCAATTGTGAAGTACACTCTAGTCCTCACTTAGGTCCTCTTGGCCATGCAAATGAGGACTTGAAACAGGGTCAGCAGGGAGTGGTCCTAATAGGAGGGCTGATGTGTAATGACACAGAGAAGTCTCAGGAGATAATTAAAGTACATAACCAAACAAACAAACACTCAAACACAGAACAATGCCTTCCTTCCAGACCACTGAGCCGTCTGGAGGGGGTTGGCCTCAAGACAAACGGCGAACAATGAAACAAACACAGGGTGATCCAAACGCAAGACAGGGCGGAGGAACCAACAATGTGTAATAGAATCAAGGCAAAATACCTCAGTATTCCAAGGACCATGACGCAGTGCATCCATACAAAATGAATGGGTGCACATCGCATTGCAAAGAATCGAAAGCAATTTGAACAGGAATACAATGCGCTTCTTGTCCGAATCTCATGCGATTTCCCCCACCGCTCCTGTATGTGTAAACACAGTAAAGAAAGCGAAGCACCATCTAGTGCAGCAATAGGCAGTTTATTAAAATGTTATAACAACTCACAAAAAAAATATCTAGTCAAGTCCCTATTTGCAGTGTCCCCGTCCCGCCAATGATAACAAACCACGGCCACTGTAGGTGCTCACAGGGCTGGAGGAGAAGTTCCGGAACTCCTGTGTTTATAAGGCGGAAGTGATATCAGCTTGGTGGAGGACTGCCGGGCATCTCCTCCAGCCCTGTGAGCACCTCCAGCAGCAGATATCCCCTGCACTGACATCTTCAGGAGCATCTTCAGGTTTGCACATTGAGTCTAACTGTAAATGATGTATTGCTGCACCCACTCTAGAGTACTATTTCAGTCTTCAGAGTGCTTTGGCACTTTGTGGCAGCAGTTGGGTCCATTTGTGTATTTATTAATTTAACTATTTTGTAGCTAGGTGTGTATTTATGTTTCCCTCATTGGATGAATTTTAACACAAGTCACGGATTTTGCATCTAGAAATAATATAAGCATTGAGCCCTTTACTGTATTGGACTTTATTACATGGTTATTAAAATGTAATTAAACTCACATCATTAAAAAACTGTTAGTACATGCTATATTACACGCTGTTCATATTTACTCAGTCACTATGGGATTGATTTATTTTCTGTACAGTATTCTGCAAATAATCTGGTTGATCCTGGTGTTCACTGTCCCTCCCTCCTTGTCTGTGTCCTCGCTGCAGTCTGAAATTGTGTAGACCAGCCATTGCCACATCTACTGAGCATGCTCCAGTTTCAGTTCCCCTCTAAGCTATTTGTTTCCTCCTTTTTTTTTATGTGAGCATCCCACATGACTATAGAGTCACATATGTGGGCGTGCACACTATGGATAAATGACAGCCCTCCCTCCTTCTCTATTCTCACTAAACAGCTCTACACTATGGGGGCAGAATATTACATATTGATTGATGGAGGCTTCACCTCCCAGTAATTCTAAGCACATGCAAAGAATCGAGACAGACTGGAGGGGCGTGAAACAGGCTTTGATTGGCAGAAACCTCCCAGATAGTCCACACCATGTATTTGCACAAAAATAATAGAGATTTGAGTTCAAATACGTATTTGTATGATGATTAAACCATTTATTTGATTAATTATGTTTTTTTTTCCTTTCATTTCAAAGGCTCTGACTGGCAGAAGAGGACTAGAAGCTCCTCCTGCCGATATTTCCCTGCAGATGGGCTTGGAAAGAGCTGGGTCACATGACAGCTATATATAAATTATGAAAAAGGTACTTAGATTTTTTTTTTTTTTTTTTTTTTTTTTTTATTAAAATACAGTGCAATCATCCATATACATAAAGAAAAGGGATAATATAAATGAAACAGTGTGTGTTTAATATCACTTTAATGCTACACTATTTTCATACCGCGTTTGCAGATTACGTCTAATGCCCTGTACATACGGTCGGATTTTCCGACGGAAAAAGTGCGATCGGATTGTGTTGTCAGAAATTCCGATCGTCATTGTATTCAATGTTGCCCATTAACGAGGGGCGTGACCGGATGCTGGAGTGAGAGGAGGTGTGTGTGAACTTCCCCCAGCCAGATGCCTCCGTGTTCATCTGAATCAACCCGGCGATTTGACCTGGCTGGATGAGCTTTTTCCCCCTGCAGAACTTGGCGTCTGTTCGGCTGCCTGGCTCCCCTGTCTCTGCCCATGCCGGAGTGTGACGCCGGAGCAGCAGCGCAGCCGCCCGGGAGAGGACGTGGATCCGAGCCCCTGGAGCAGGGAGGAGAGGGTCGGGCTCTCTGCTTGAATGGTTACCCGGGCAACGGCCTCGGCAATAGCGGGAGGAGGCGGCTGGGACGGCGTGTGTTAACAGCAAATAGGAGCCATCACTAGGAGCGTCAATGTGCTGCCCAGCTGGCTGGCAGCACTAAGGTACCAGCTACTGTGGTTATTCAGAAGCGGACTGTCTCTCCCCTCTCCCCGAGGGTCGGGTTACCGCCACGGACAGGGGGGGTGGAGGCTCAGGCAGCCTGACATACTGGTACACAGCGATCCTGTCTTTATTAGGGAGAATATACTTCCTGACAGCTGGTGGAGGGCTGTATCAATAAGACAGACCCTAACCTATCGCCATAATAAAAAATCTTAACAGTGCTGAAATACCTGCTATTTTAGGTTGGTCAATTATCCTAGCAGCAGCTAGAAGGACATTACTGGATCTGAGACAATACTGAGGAAAGAGAGAGGAGGAGGAGGGGGGGAGGGGAAGGGAGGAAGGGGAAAAAAAAAAAAAAAGTGGTAGAGTATCAACTCCACGCGTGGTTAAACCCTCTCTGGCTCATACAATAAGTCATGACTAGGAAAAAGGGAGAGGAGCTGCAACAACAGGAGAATACTAGCTCCCAAATGACCCGCACTTCAAAAGAGAAGGGGAACCAGCAGCAGCTGCAGCAGCGGCCAAACTGGAAAAATTTGCGCACCCCTCTACCTCATCACCATCTAAAAGCACTCAGCAGCAGCAGCAGGACAGATCACAAGCGGGAGGTTCAGGGGACAGGAAGAGTCTAGGAAAAGGACCAGCGGTAATGCACACAATAAAAACGGCGAGCAGCAAAAGCTCCGCGGGCGAACCCGCGGGATTAGCGACTAATAATGTCACTGTGCAAAACGCACCAGTAGAAGCTGAACCCACACTGAAAGATGTTCTATGCGCTGTCAATTCCTGTAAGGCCTCCCTAAGTGACCTGTGCGACCAGCTGACAGGGCTAAAGGAAGAGTTAATTATAGTAAGCCAAGAACTGCAAAGGACTATTGCCAGAACAACTACACTGGAGGAGAGAGTGAGTCAGGTTGAGGACGATCTAACCCCACTAAAGCAAGAGCTTAAGGCATTAAAAATGCAGATGGGTCTACATAAAGCTAAAATGGAGGAAATGGAAAATAGGTCCCGCAGGAACAACGTGAGGGTGGTAGGCCTACCGGAGCGGTGTGAGGGTCCCCACCCCGAGGAGTTTTTGGAGAAGTGGCTCAGGGGAATATTTGGGACAGAAACCTTCTCTCACCTTTTTGCTATTGAAAGAGCCCACAGAGTGCCAACTAGGGCCCCACCATCAGGGGGATATCCCAGACCAATAATTATGAAGCTTTTCAACTATAGAGATAAGGTAACTTTGATGCGTAGGGCCAGAGAGCTGGGAGATATTCTGCACAACGGAGCCAAGATTTTATTTTTCCCCGACTACTCCCCAGACCTCCAGAAACGAAGGGCTGAATTTAGGGACATTAAGCGTAACCTACGGACTTACAAAATAGAATATGCCCTGCTGTATCCTGCACGGCTACGTATCACTGCCCTAGGGACTACCCATTTCTTCGACACAACAACAGGGGCAACAAAATGGCTGGAAGATAACAAAATGGACCTGCAGAGCTAGGGGTTGAATAAGGCTAGTTAAACTTGGAAAGGAAAGGAGGAAAATGTATCTTTTTTTATTTTCTATTTTATTTCTTTTTTTCTATCTGTTGTTTTCCTCACAGCAATTGGCAGATGACACGGGGGAGGGGGGAAGGGGGGGGCGCGATAGATGGAAGCACGGACAAATGATGTGATTTCACTAGTTATGAATGTTTTAAGTGTTGCTTTGAGGGCTTGGAAGAGGGTTGCGGGAGGGGGGGAGGGGGGGAAGAGTGTGGTAGTAAGTCACAATGCATTTTTCCAGTATATGAGAGGGGAGATATTTCTAGAATGGTTGGGAGGGAGAAAAAAGGTCACAAGTGCAGCCCCTAGGGCTAGCCTAATTAGGCAGGAGGGGGGGTCACGAACAAGGGTGGTGAGGAGGGGGATGAATAAAGTTGAAGGGGGGGGGGGAGGGGGGTTTACAGTGAGATACAGGGTTGGGCAACGGGGCGCACGTAAGGCACACACAGTTAGGAGGGGGGGTTTATAAAAGTAAAGTATATTGGTACACGCGATCTGTATTTGCAGCCAGGAAATGCAGAGGGGGGAGGGAGAGGTCCCTGGATGCGGGGGCCCTTTGCCCTTCCCCACTCTTTTTCTTTTTCTTTTCTGGTTAACACAACCACAGAGTTGGCAAAGTTTGTATTCACTAATGCACGAATGAATTGCCTCTTCTTTTTGGGCATTTTCTTTTTTTTCTTTTCTCTCTTTCTCTCTTTGTTATTCCTGCTTTTCTTCTTTTTTTTCTTTCCTCTTCTCTTTTATTCTCCATTTCCGTTAGATGCCTTTGAAAATGCTAAAAATAGGTTCCTGGAATATTAGGGGCATGGGCGATCCGGCCAAAAGGGCAGCAGTGTTCTTGGCGATGGAAGCTTATGGCGTTGAACTGGCTTGTCTGCAGGAAACTCATCTCACCAACGATACCAAATTACATATTCGGAACTATAAATTTCAAGAACAGTATCACTCAGTCTACACCTCGTATTCAAGAGGGGTGAGCATATTGGTGGGAAGAGGTATTTCATTTTCCTGCAGGGAAGCCAGAATAGACGCGCTGGGACGCTATGTCTTTTTGAGTTGTGTTGTGGAAAATAGGCCTCTGGTGTTAGCAAATATTTATATCCCGCCTCCGTTTAAAACAGAGACCATTTTGGATCTGATGGAGTTTGTGGACAGTAAGGTAGACGTACCGATAATATTGGTGGGGGATTTTAATGCAGTTTTGGATAATAAAATGGATCGGTTTCCGCCTGTGAATTGGGCGGAGAGATTATCAGAGGGGCGCCTAGGCCAACTTCTGGAAGAACTTGGGTGGTGCAACCTATGGAGATCTCACAATCCAAACACCCGGCAGTACTCCTGTTATTCAGGGTCATATTCTACTCTCTCGCGCATAGATATGGCAGTAGGTAACAGTGAAGCTCTGCAATTAATAGGGAACATAGAGTATAAGCCGAGGGGAATCTCAGATCACTCTCCCCTGACCTTGACCCTGAACCTAAACACTAGACCTGGCCAGAAAAGGTGGACAATAAAGCCACTTTGGTTGGATTTAATAAGCAGCCCAGTAGAAGTAACCTCCAAATTAAAAGAGTTTGTAACATTCAACTCAGGTACAGCACCAGCGGGGGTAGTGTGGGATACCCTAAAAGCATTCCTTAGGGGACTATTACATCAGCAGGTTGCCATAGTAAAGAAAACGTCAAGGGAATGGGAGGCGAGGGCTAGTAGGGAAGCCATGGAATCAGAAGCGCAATACGTGGCGGACCCAACCCCTGAAAAACAGGAGATTTGGCTTAACAGACAACAAGAGTACAGAGAAGTAATTAATAGAAGAGTAGAGAACAAAAGACTCTTCCAGAAACAAAATTATTTTGGTGAAGGGGAGAAAGTAGGCCGGATGCTTGCACTCATAACCAAGTCTAATCTATCTCCATCGGCCATTTTCTCAATTAAGACACCGGCTGGAGAGATTACTTCCGATCCCGCCGAGGTCTTAGAGACTTTCTCTGCGTTCTATAGGGACCTGTACAGGTCGCGCCGGGGGTCGGACCGGCGCGATATGGACGAGTTTCTAGAAGGGGTGGATCTGCCCGTGCTTTCGGAAAGGGACAGGAGTGAGATGGAGTCTCCTCTGACCTTGGAGGAGTTGCAAAAGGCTGTCGCGGAGCTGTCAGGCCAGAAATCTCCCGGTCCGGATGGATTGCCACTAGAGATTTATAGAAAGTACGGGGAGGTGCTGCTCCCGGAGCTTTTAAAAGCACTGGAGCAGTCGATCAAGGATGGGAGGCTGCCCTCATCAATGTCAGAGGCTGATATAATAGTGATACCAAAAGAGGGGAAAGACCAACTGGAAGTCACCTAATACAGACTGATATCATTACTGTGTTCAGATGCCAAGATTGTTGCAAGGGTGCTGGCATCCAGATTAAACAAATGTATTGCAAAACTTGTGCATCCAGACCAATCGGGGTTTATCCCCGGTCGGTCTACCAGTACTAATATCAGAAGGGCTTATTTGAACCTCCAGGTACCAACAGAGAATGTAGGGTCTAGAGCTATACTGTCTTTGGATACCGCCAATGCCTTCGATAGCCTGGAATGGGAATATCTCTGGTGGGTGCTAGAGAGGTTTGGATTTGGCCCTGTATTTATCAGCTGGTTAAAAATCCTATATAAAAATCCAAAGGCAACACTCAAGATAAATAATGATTACTCAGAAATAGGGATGAGCCGAACACCCCCCGGTTCGGTTCGCACCAGAACCCGCGAACGGACCGCAAGTTCGCACGAACGTTAGAACCCCATTGACGTCTATGGGACTCGAACGTTCGAAATCAAAAGTGCTCATTTTAAAGGCTAATTTGCATGGTATTGTCCTAAAAAGGGTGTGGGGACCCGGGTCCTACCCCAGGGGACATGTATCAATGCAAAAAAAAACTTTTAAAAACGGCCGTTTTTTCGGGAGCAGTGATTTTAATGATGCTTAAAGTAAAAAAAAAAAGTGAAATATTCCTTTAAATATCGTACCTGGGGGTGTCTATAGTATGCCTGTAAAGTGACGCGTGTTTCCCATGTTTAGAACAGTCCCTGCACCAAATGTCATTTTTAAAGGAAAAAATCTCATTTAAAACTGCTTGCGGGTTTAATGTCATGTCGGGTCCTGGCAATATGGATGAAAATCAGTGAGACAAACGGCATGGGTACCCCCCAGTCCATTACCAGGCCCTTTGGGTCTTGTATGGATATTAAGGGGAACCCCGCACCCAAATTAAAATAAGGAAAGGTCCCTATATACTCTGAACAGCAGTATACAGGCGGTGCAAACAAGACAGGGACTGTAGGTTTGTTGTTAAGTAGAATCTGTTTGTAATTTTGAACATTTTTAACGTGTTTAGCTCCAGCCAAAAAATCTTTTCTAAGCTTTTTGGAAAACATAGGGAAGGGTTATCACCCCTGTGACATTTGTTTTGCGTCTTTCCTCCTCTTCAGAAGATTTCACCTCACTTTTTTGTCCCAATGAAAAATGTTTTTTGAAAATTTGGGTTTTTTGTGGAACAAGGATTGGAAAGCATCAGTGGAAAGGAGAAATTGTTTTCCCATATTAACTCTTACATGAGAGAATTTCCCTTCCTAGGGGTAGATTTCATCTCACTTCCTGTTGTCTCCTTCCGTTTGCAAGTAGGAGTCGTTTGTAAGTTAGATGTTTGAAAGTAGGGTCCTGCCCTATATACTCAGCAGAAATTTGGGCCTTAGGTGTTGCTGTGGCCAAAACACTGTAAGCCCTCACAGGGCCCTGCTGTGAAATATTAGATCAAGAATTGTAATTACATGCCCCTGTTGAACAGGAGCTGAAAAATTAGGCCTTAGGCACTGGTGCTGGTGCCACAACACTGCAACCCCTCACAGACACTCTAGTTGGAACGCAGGAACGAGCCCTGCTGCAAAGTATTGCATCAAAAATTGTAATTACACGCCCCTGTTAGACAGGGGCAGAAAAATTGGGCCTTAGGCACTGGTGCTGGTGCCACAACACTGCAACCCCTCACAGACACTCTAGTTGGAACGCAGGAACGAGCCCTGCTGCAAAGTATTGCATCAAAAATTGTAATTACACGCCCCTGTTAGACAGGGGCAGAAAAATTGGGCCTTAGGCACTGGTGCTGGTGCCACAACACTGCAACCCCTCACAGACACTCTAGTTGGAACGCAGGAACGAGCCCTGCTGCAAAGTATTGCATCAAAAATTGTAATTACACGCCCCTGTTAGACAGGGGCAGAAAAATTGGGCCTTAGGCACTGGTGCTGGTGCCACAACACTGCAACCCCTCACAGACACTCTAGTTGGAATGCAGGAACGAGCCCTGCTGCAAAGTATTACATCAAAAATTGTAATTACACGCCCCTGTTATACAGGGGCTGAAAAATTGTGCCTTAGGCACTGGTGGTGGCGCCCAGAACCAAAAATGTTCTTACAAGCTATCAGCGTGATGATTGAGGAGGAAGAGGATAATTACTCAGGGATAGTCACTCAGCATCAGCATAGGCAGTCTTTGAAGGGATCTGAAAAAAAATATTCAGTTACATCAGCATCAGGTGCTTGGTAGCTGGTGGTGATCCAAGACTGATTCATTTTTATGAAGGTCAGCCGATCGACCGAGTCAGTGGACAGACGCACCCTGTGATCGGTTACCACGCCTCCAGCAGCACTGAATGTGCGTTCCGAAAGAACGCTGGATGCAGGACAGGCCAGTAGCTCAATTGCATACTGTGCAAGCTCTGGCCAGTGATCCATCCTCAAGACCCAGTAACCCAGAGGATTTTCGGTGGGAAAGGTGTCCAAGTCTGATCTTGCCCCTAGGTATTCCTGCACCATGTAAAACAGACGCTGGCGATGGTTGCTGGAACCGATCATACCTTGGGGCTGCGGACCAAAAAATTGTCTGAACGCATCGGTCAGACGGCCACCTTCTCCACCGCTCCTTCTTTGACTGACCGAAGCCTCAGCAACACGTTGTCCAGAAACAGGAGTTTGTAACCTCCCAGTCTCTGGGAACGCGTTGCACAGACCTTTCTGCAAGGCCTCCCGAAGATGTTTCATCCTCTGCTCCCTCTGCGATGGCAAGATAAGGTCCGCAACCTTACCCTTGTAACGTGGATCAAGGAGGGTTGCCAGCCAGTATTGGTCCTTCTCCTTGATACCACGAATACGAGGATCCTTACGCAGGCTTTGCAGGATCAGGGAAGCCATGCAGCGTAGGTTTGCTGAGGCATTCGGTCCGGAGTCCTCTGGGTCACTAAGGACAACAACGTCCGCAGTCACCTCCTCCCAGCCACGTACAAGTCCATGTGTTCCTTGGGACTGATCCCTTAAAGACTGCTGATGCTGAGTGCCAGGCTCCACCTCCATACTGACACAATCTTCCTCCTCCTCCTCCTCCTCCTCGTCCTCTTCCTGTGTGATCGGCGGGCACGCAGGAACACTGTCTGGATAAAGGGGGCCTTGAGAGCTAAGGAAGTCCTCCTCTTCCTGCCTCTGTTCTGCCTCAAGTGCCCTGTCCATTATTCCACGCAGCGTGTGCTCCAACAGGTGGACAAGGGGGACAGTGTCACTGATGCATGCACTGTCAGTGCTCACCATCCTCGTGGCCTCCTCGAATGGTGACAGGACAGTGCATGCATCCCTGATCATGGCCCACTGGCGTGGGGAAAAAAAACCAAGGTCCCCTGACCCTGTCCTGGTGCCATAGTCGCACAGGTACTCATTGATGGCCCTCTGCTGCGTGTGCAGCCGCTGCAGCATGGCCAATGTCGAGTTCCACCTGGTGGGCATGTCACAGATTAGGCGGTTCTTGGGCAGGTTAAACTCCTTTTGGAGGTCCGTCAGCCGAGCACTGGCATTATATGACCGGCGGAAATGCACACAGACTTTCCTGGCCTGCCTCAGGACATCCTGTAAGCCCGGGTACCTGCCCAAGAACCGCTGCACCACCAAGTTAAGGACGTGAGCCAAACAGGGCACATGGGTCAGTTGTCCCTGTCGGAGGGCAGAGAGGAGGTTGGTGCCATTGTCGCAAACCACCATTCCTGCCTTAAGTTGGCGTGGCGTCAACCACCTCTGAACCTGCCCCTGCAGAGCTGACAGAACCTCTGCCCCAGTGTGGCTCCTGTCCCCCAAGCACACCAGTTCAAGCACCGCATGGCATCTTTTGGCCTGCGTACTTGCGTAGCCCCTTGAACGCCTACGGAGCACCGCTGGTTCCGAGGAAGAGGCCATGGAGGAAGAAGAAGAGGAGGGAGTGGAGGAGAGAGGTGTGTCACAATCAGCATTTTGGAGGCGTGGTGGCGGAACAACCTCCAACACTACTGCACCTTGTCCTGCATCCTTCCCAGCTGCCAGCAGAGTCACCCAATGCGCCGTGAAACTTAAGTAACGTCCCTGTCCATGCCTGCTGGACCATGAGTCAGCGGTAATATGCACCTTACCGCTGACCGTCCTGTCCAGCGAGGCATGGACATTGCCTTCCACATGCCGGTAGAGAGCTGGAATCGCCTTCCGTGAGAAAAAGTGGCGTTTGGGTACCTGCCACTGAGGAACCGCACATTCCACAAACTCACGGAAGGGGGCAGAGTCTACCAACTGAAAAGGCAGCAGTTGAAGTGCTAGCAATTTTGCCAAGCTAGCATTCAACCGCTGGGCATGTGGATGGCTGGGAGCAAACTTCTTTCGGCGGTGCAGCAGCTGGGGCAGGGAAATTTGCCTGGTACAATCTGGCGTCGGTGTACCAAAAGCAGATTGCCCACAAGTACTTGGCTGTGACACACCTAATTCTACACCTTCATTCCTCTCACTGCAGGTCTCAGAGAGGACTGAAGGTCTAGTGGGGTTGGAAATCTCAGCTGATGAGGAGCAAGGAGAGATCCTCTTTGTTCTTTGGTGTGGGTCTTTTAGATATGCTTGCCAACGAACTGCATGGCAGGTCAACATATGTCTGGTCAAGCATGTGGTACCCAAGCGGGAGATGTTTTGGCCACGCGAGATACGCTTGAGACATATGTTGCAAATAGCAGCGGTGCGATCTGATGCACTCGTCTCAAAAAAGGCCCACACCAAAGAACTTTTTGAATAACGCGCAGAGACTGCAGCGCCCTGCACATGTGGAGCTTTGGGGTGTGATGCAGTCAATGTGCTGCCCTTAGGCTGGCCCCTGGAGGGCATCCTGCCTCGTTGGTGATGTGCCACCTCCTCCTCCTCCTCCTCCTCCTCTCTCCTATCAGGCACCCACGTTGAGTCAGTGACCTCATCATCCCCTCCCTCCTCATCACTGGAGCAAACCTGGCAGTATGCTGCAGCAGGGGGAGCATGACTGCCAGATTGCTGTCCTTCTTGGGCACCCCCTCTGTCCGTGCTCATGTTACTGCCTTCATCGAGCTCAGTATCATCATCAGAGCCTTCCAAACGCTGGGCATCCTCCTGGAGCATGTACCCAACACTGTGGTCAAACAGTTCGAGGGAATCCTCATGAGGACATGGTGGAGCTAGGGAAGGAGTTACTGATGACATTGAGCTGAGGGAAGAGGCCGCTGCTTTGCCAGACAAAGCACCCTGGGCATGGGTGAGAGAGGATGAGGGGGATGAGGACGGCTTGGTCATCCACTCGACCAAGTTTTCTGCATGTTGCGGCTCAACACGGCCAGCTGCCGAAAAAAAGGCCAAGCGTGTCCCATGGCCACTGGCTGATGAGGATGCACCGTCTCCACGACCAGCACTAGACACAGAGCCTGCTTGCCCTCTCTTATTGGCTTGTGACTGTCTGCCTCTCCTTCTTGGCCTTCCAGACATACTAATGGCCTGTAGCTGCACTAAGCTGGGATAGAACACCTGTAATTTTCTTCAGGTAGCTTTATATACTGTAACCAGACAAGCCTGCCTGTCAGTAGGAAGATAACAGGAACGGATCTAGCTGAACACTGTGAGCAGGACGCACTGCACTAAATGTAAATAGCAGGAACGGATCTAGCTGAACACTGTGAGCAGGACGCACTGACTGCACTAAATGTAAATAGCAGGAACGGATCTAGCTGAACACTGTGAGCAGGACGCACTGACTGCACTAAATGTAAATAGCAGGAACGGATCTAGCTGAACACTGTGAGCAGGACGCACTGCACTAAATGTAAATAGCAGGAACGGATCTAGCTGAACACTGTGAGCAGGACGCACTGACTGCACTAAATGTAAATAGCAGGAACAGATCTAGCTGAACACTGTGAGCAGGACGCACTGCACTAAATGTAAATAGCAGGAACAGATCTAGCTGAACACTGTGAGCAGGACGCACTGCACTAAATGTAAATAGCAGGAACGGATCTAGCTGAACACTGTGAGCAGGACGCACTGCACTAAATGTAAATAGCAGGAACGGATCTAGCTGAACACTGTGAGCAGGACGCACTGCACTAAATGTAAATAGCAGGAACGGATCTAGCTGAACACTGTGAGCAGGACGCACTGCACTAAATGTAAATAGCAGGAACAGATCTAGCTGAACACTGTGAGCAGGACGCACTGACTGCACTAAATGTAAATAGCAGGAACGGATCTAGCTGAACACTGTGAGCAGGACGCACTGACTGCACTAAATGTAAATAGCAGGAACAGATCTAGCTGAACACTGTGAGCAGGACGCACTGACTGCACTAAATGTAAATAGCAGGAACGGATCTAGCTGAACACTGTGAGCAGGACGCACTGACTGCACTAAATGTAAATAGCAGGAACGGATCTAGCTGAACACTGTGAGCAGGACGCACTGCACTAAATGTAAATAGCAGGAACGGATCTAGCTGAACACTGTGAGCAGGACGCACTGACTGCACTAAATGTAAATAGCAGGAACGGATCTAGCTGAACACTGTGAGCAGGACGCACTGCACTAAATGTAAATAGCAGGAACGGATCTAGCTGAACACTGTGAGCAGGACGCACTGACTGCACTAAATGTAAATAGCAGGAACATATCTAGCTGAACACTGTGAGCAGGACGCACTGACTGCACTAAATGTAAATAGCAGGAACGGATCTAGCTGAACACTGTGAGCAGGACGCACTGCACTAAATGTAAATAGCAGGAACGGATCTAGCTGAACACTGTGAGCAGGACGCACTGCACTAAATGTAAATAGCAGGAACAGATCTAGCCTAATCTAGCTAACTCAAATCAAATGACACTGTCTGTCTCTCTCTCTATCAGCACACCGGAACACACTACACAGGGCCGCCGTGCAGGCGGCCTTATATAGTGTGGGGCGTGTACTAAATCCCCTGAGCCATAATTGGCCAAAGCCACCCTGGCTTTGGCCAATTACAGCTCTCTCTACTGACGGCGCTGTTATTGGCCAAGCATGCGGGTCATAGTGCATGCTTGGCCAATCAGCCAGCAATGCACTGCGATGCCGCAGTGAATTATGGGCCGTGACGCGCCACACGAATTTGGCGCGAACGGCCCATAACGTTCGCAATTCGACGGACGGTCGAACAGCCGATGTTCGAGTCGAACATGGGTTCGACTCGAACACGAAGCTCATCCCTACTCAGAAAGCTTCCCCCTCGAAAAAGGGACGAGACAGGGGTGCCCCTTGTCTCCTTTGCTGTATGTTTTGGCCATGGAGCCACTGGCGGGAGCGGTAAGATCATCATCCGAACTGCAGGGATTTCCTAGAAAAGGGGAGGAAGAGCGAATAGCGCTTTTTGCGGACGATGTCCTATTTTTCCTGGGGGACACGACTTCTTCACTGGAGAAAGTGATGCATCTAGTGGAGGACTTTGGAAAGTTTTCAGGATTGACCATCAACTGGGAGAAATCATCGCTCCTGCCGGTTGATCCATTGGCCAATCCTATTTCGATGAGCTTGCCCCAACTGAAAGTTATGGAGAAAATGAAGTATCTCGGCGTCGTGTTATCCAAGGACCCTAGCGCGTTCATTGAGGACAACTTGGTCCCCCTCCTATCAAAATTTTTAAAAAAATGTGATATCTGGAGTAGACTCCCCTTATCTGTGGCGGGTCGGGCTAACCTGATTAAAATGGTCTGGTTGCCTCAGTTGTTATACCTGCTCCACAACTCCCCAGTTTAGATTGGGGAGAAGTGGTTCCAAAGAATTCAATCCCTTTTTAGGGAATTAATATGGAAAAAAGGGCAGGCCAGGATAGGTCTACAAAAACTGCAGTGCCCCATCACGGAGGGGGGACTGGGGGTTCCCCATCCGTCTACCTATTTCCTGGCAGCCCAGTTACAACAACTTGGCGGATGCGCCATTGATGGAGGGGGAAGTAAGAGTGCTCAAATTATCTTACAGGGAAGCCCACATAGTTTACTAGTGGAAGCACTGGAGGCAGATTCACTACAAGGAGAGATCCCGACACTTAAAATGATTACTAGGGTTTGGCAGACAACTAAGCGAATAATGGGGTATAAAGGAACCTCAGAATACTCACCAATTTGGAATAATAAGAACCTGCAGGAATTACTATCTGTCGACAGGAACAAGTTGTGGGAAAGGTGCGGGATAAGCCGGCTGATACAGCTATATGTGGGGGATACCCTGAAATCCTTTGAGGAACTGAGGCATGAGCACGGGTTGCCAAATCGTGTATTCTATAGCTATCTACAGATTAGGCATGCCTTGAGCAAGCAGCTCGGTAGGCAACCCCCCACATGGTGTAGGATTCCACTACTACAAACAATAATTAAATCAGAGACCTCTAAGGGGTTAATCTCAGAGATATATACCCAATTAATAAAGCGAATAAACATGCAGGTAGGCTTCCCTGGGGGCAGGTACAGATGGGCGGCCGATATGGGGGAGATAACGGACACACAGTGGAAAAGGATCCTGGAACTTGGACCAGAGGTGTCGGTCTCACCTTCACAAAAAGCCTCCCATCTGATGCTGTTGCACAGATCTTACTACACACCAAAAAAGCTTTTTATGTTTGGCCGCAGAATTAACGACGAGTGCCCTAGATGTAGAAGAACAGGCGACTTAATCCATATGGTATGGAGGTGTCCAAAACTAGTCAGGTATTGGTCCGAGATTTTAAAGAAAATAAATACTACGTTTAAAATGAATTTAGAGCTTGATCCCAAGACTTGTGTGCTGGGACATGTTAACAACGGGCTGAGAGACAGGAGCACAGCGGTAGCGGTAGCAAGATGCCTGTTTCAAGCCAGGAAACTAATAGCACAGTCTTGGCAATCAAGAACCCCCCCAACTCCGGAAGATTGGATTAGAACCGTCAACTCCACAGTGTGGAACGAAAGGACATTTTACATTAGGTCAGGCAACTACAACAAGTTTGCGAGATTGTGGAACTTGTGGGTCCAAGCAATGCCATGCCCGCAATCAGTGCTACTCCAGCGCTGAGAGTACTTGCCTCCTTATTAATGGGGTGCGGCTGAGTTAGGAGTAGCTTAGAGACGAGAGAGAACAATGCACAGAACCGACGCTGTCCATTGGGTGTGCCTTGGAATTATGGGGGTCCAATAAGGGAGGGTCACAGGGGGGCGGGGGGGTGTTTTCAATCAAGAGAAAAGTAATAATACATAAATATGTATAATAGTAATAATAGGATATGTGGTCAACCGGTTTTGAGGTATAAGTTGTATGTTATGTGATTTGTAGTTCGGCACTACTGTTACTATTTTCACATTGAAACGCAAATCGTAACACATTACAAAAAAAAAAAAAAAAAACTTGAAAGGCCACAATGATGTGACTGGATTAGAGACATATATGAGTACCATTCTGAAAGCAGTTTCTGGATAAAGTTAACTGATGTGGCAAAAAAAAAAAAAAAAAAAAAAGAAATTCCGATCGTGTGTGGGCTCCATCTGACTTTTTCCGTCGGAATTTCCAACACACAAAGTTTGATATAAATTTTTCCGACAACAAAATCCGATCATTTAAATTCCTATCGTGTGTACACAAATCCGATGCACAAAGTGCCACGCATGCTCAGAATAAATTAAGAGACGAAAGCTATTGGCTACTGCCCCGTTTATAGTCCCAAAGTACGCGTTTTACGTCACCGCGTTCAGAACGATCAGACTTTCCGACAACTTTGTGCGACCGTGTGTATGCAAGACAAGTTTGTGGTCGGAATGTCCGATCAATGTCCGATCGGGTTTACAGGGCATAACTGTAGGTGACGTAGTGTTGCACCCTTTGTGGGGTTTGCACTATTTGCAAATTGTTTAACCAATTCCGGACCGCACACCACATATATACTGTGGCAGGGCGGCCCGGCTGCACGAAATCACATACAGGTAGGTGATTTTGTGTATGCGGTTGTGGGCGCACACGCGCGCTGCTGGAGTGCCGCTCCTGCTGTGATTGGACACAGTGGGAGCCGATCAGCGGGTCCGGCGGCTGCGACCGGCTGATCGTTCACAGGAGAGACAATAAGTGGATCTGTCAGTAAGGGAAAAGAGAGATCTTGTGATTCAGCTGAGCTGAATAATGGATCTCTCTTTTCCTTCAGTGTGACACTGCCCCACACAGTTAGTAAGCACCTCCCTAGGGAACATTTAACCCTTTGATCGCCCCTGGTGTTAACCCCTTCCCTGCCAGTGTCATTTATACAGTAATCAGTGCATTTTTATAGCACTGATCACTGTATTGGTGTCACTGGTTCCCAAAAAGTTTCACTCAGTGTCAGATTTGTCGGCCGCAGTCCCGTTAAAAATAACAGATCGCCGCCATTTCTAGTAAAAACAATTTAAAAAAAAATAAAAAGTCCCTAAATATTTCCCCTATTTTGTAGAAGCTATAACTTTTGTGCTAACCAATCAATATATGCTAATTGGGATTTGTTTTTACAAAAAAAATGTAGCAGAATACATATTGGCCTACATTTATGAAGAAATTAGATTTTTTAATTTTTTTTTTAAATGTTTTATAGCAGAAAGTAAATAATGTTTTTTGTTTTTTTAAATGTCTTTTTTTGTTTATAGCGCAAAAAATAAAAAGCGCAGAGGCAATCAAATACCACCAAAAGAAAGCTCTATTTGTGGGACAAAAAGGACATCAATTTTATTTGGGTACAGCGTCGCACGACCGCGTAATTTTCAGTTAAAGTGACGCAGTGCTGTATCACAAAAAATTACCTGGTCAGGATGTGGGAAAAACCTACTGGAGCTGAATTGGTTAAAAAAAGTACTGGAAGTGTTTTAAAATTTGCAGAATATAAATAGCTACTGATACTTATGAGGGGACATTGCAGTTTGTTGATCCAGGGAATTACGAAATTGCCTCTGATTATCAGAGAGAAAAAAATCCCTTGTTAGAGCTAATTGATATTTTTCCTTATTCTAGATCAATAACTTAGGGATCTGAGGACTCCAGACTCAGCAGGCTTGTCTTTTTTAACCTAACTATGTGGCTACAGATGTAATATTTAATTATGGTGTGCTGCTATGTCAAGAGAGAAATGCAGTGTAATTATAACTCATCAGAGAACTGTCCGTGGTCCTGAAACACTTTCGGAGTGTTATTCAACCAGAAATGTGATACACTATATTACCAAAAGTATTGGGACGCCTGCCTTTACATGCACATGAACTTTAATGGCATTCCAGTCTTAGTCCGTAGGGTTCAATATTGAGTTGGCCCACCCTTTGCAGCTATAACAGCTTCAACTCTTCTGGAAAGGCTGTCCACAAAGTTTAGTAGTGTGTCTATGGGAATGTTTGATCATTCTTCCAGAAGCACATTTGTGAGGTCAAGCACTGATGGGGACAAGAAGGCCTGGCTTGCAGTCTCCGCTCTAATTCATCCCAAATGTGTTCTATCGGGTTGAGGTCAGGACTCTGTGCAGGCCACCCCAAACTTGCTCATCTATGTTTTTATGGACTTTGTTAGTCATGTTGGAACAGGAAGGGGCCATCCCCAAATTGTTCCCACAAAGTTGGGAGCATGAAATTGTCCAAAATGTCTTGATATGCGCCCCAAATCATCACTGACTGTGGTTAATTTTTGCATTTAATTTGGAAATCAAGGTCCCAGGGTCTGGAGGAAGAGTGGAGAGGCACATAATCCAAGTTGCATGAGGACTAGTTGTGAAGTTTCCACAGTCAGTGATGATTTGGGGAGCCATGTCATCTGCTGGTGTTGGTCCACTGTGTTTTATCAAGTCCAAAGTCATACCATACCCAACAATTCAGATGAGCTAAAGGTCGCTATGGAAGCCCAGGTTGCTTTGATAACACCTCGGCAGGGCCACAGGCTGATCACCTCCATGCCACGCCACATTGAAGCAGTAATTCATGCAAAAGGAGCCCCGGCCAAGTATTGCGTGCAAACTATACTGTACATGGAGATACTTTTCAGTAAGCCAACATTTGTGTATTAAAAATCCTTTTTTTATTGGTCTTATGTGATATTTAAATTTTCTGAAATACTGAATTATAAGTTTTCACTAGCTGTAAGCCATAATCATCAAAATTAAAAGAAAAAAATGCTTGAAATATATCAGTCTGTGTGTAACACATCTATATAAAATATACAAGTTTCGCTTTTTGAATAGAATTACTGAAATAAATTAACTTTTTAATGATTTTATAATTTTATGAGATGTACCTGCAATATAGGAAATGAGAGTAACCAGATATCACAGAAAAAAGTAACAGTGACAAATTGGCACATTGCCATAGCCACACAGGGCTCACATTCAATGCACAAAAAAAGACTCAGAAATCGTAATCGTAAGAAAGGCACTAATAAAAGATCAGGTATTGAGCCAAAAAATCAATGGTTTCCACATGACAGAGATTGTTCATATTCGTAAGTAATCTTAATTGAAGAGATAACATGAGAAAGGTTAGGAGCTAGATCTTTCCTCCAATGTCTGGCTAACTGACTTGGCTGCTAGAAGAATGTGCGCTGCTACTTTTCTGTAGGTGGGAGGGAAATTTTCAATACCAAGATTAGGGATGGCTAGGGCTGGATCAGGTAGGATACCAGTTAGGCTGCTTTCACACTGAGGGTCTTTGCAGGCGCTAAAGTGCTAAAAATAGCGCCTGCAAAGCTCCCTGAAAGAGCCGCTCAATGCACTCCAATGTGAAAGCCCCGAGGGCTTTCACACTGGAGCGGTGCGCTTGCAGGGTGGTCAAAAAAGTCCTGCAAGCCGCATCTTTGGATTGCTGTAAGAGAGGTGTATTTACCGCACCTAAAGCGCCCCTTCCCATTGAAAACAAATGGGGCAGCGCTGAAAACCTGCCGGAAAAGCGCCAAAGCAGTGGCGCTTTGCGGGTGGTTTTAACCCTTTTTCGCCCGCTAGCGGGGGTTAAAACCGCCCCGCTAGTGGCCGAATAGCGCCGCTAAAACGACGGTAAAGCGCCGATATATTTAGCGCTGCTGTACCGCCAGCGCCCGCACGCCTCAGTGTGAAAGTACCCTAACTGTTGATAGAAGCTAGAAGACTTGGTTCTAAAAACTTGTGAGACTGTCACAATGAACTGCTCAGGTAGGCTCTGGGCACTTGGCACAAGAACAGAGACCTCATGATTCTCATTTGCTCTGACATGCACTGTGAGCTGTAAGGTCTTATATAGACAGGTGTGTGGCTTTCCTAATCAAGTCCAATCAGTTAAATCAAACACAGCTGGACTCAAATGAAGGTGTAGAACCATCTCAAGGATGATCAGAAGAAATGGACAGCACCAGAGTTAAATATATGAGTGTCACAGCAAAGGGTCTGAATACCTAGGACCATGTGATATTTCAGTTTTTCTTTTTTAATAAATCTGCAAAAATGTCAACAATTCTGTGTTTTTCTGTCAATATGGGGTGCTGTGTGTACATTAATGAGGGAAAAAAATGAACTTAAATGATTTTAGCAAATGGCTGCAATATAAAGAGTGAAGAATTTAAGGGGGTCTGAATACTTTCCGTCCCCACTGTATATCCCTTTCATGACTAAGCCTATTTTTTAAATTTGGTGTTTACAAGTTAAAATCTGTATTTTTTGCTAGAAAATTACTTAGAGTTCCCAAACATTATATATATTTTTTTAGCAGAGAATCTAGAGAATAAAATGGCGATTGTTGCAATATTTTTTATCACACTGTATTTGTGCAGCGGTGTTTTAAACGAAAATTTTTGGAAAAGGGACACTTTCATGAATTTTAAAAAATCCAAACAGTAAAGTTACCCCAATTTTTTTGTATAATGTGAAAGATGATGTTACGCCGAGTAAATAGATACCAAACATGTCACCCTTTATAATTGCACGCACTCGTGGAATGGCGACAAACTACGGTACCTATGAATTTCCATAGGCGACGCTTTAAATTTTTTTTACGGTTACCAGGTTTGAGTTAAAGAGGAGGTCTAGTGCTAGAATTATTGCTCTCGCTCTGACGATCGCGGCGATACCTCACATGTGTAGTTTGAACACCGTTTACATATGCGGGCGCGACTTCCGTATGCGTTTTCTTCGCTGCGCAAGCTCGCGGGGACAGGGGCACTTTAAAAACATTTTATTTATTTTTTTATTTATTTTATTTATTTTTTTACTTTATAAATTGTGTTTTAAAATTTTTTTTTTTTTTTTACTTTTATTGCTGTCACAAGGAATGTAAACATCCCATGTGACAGTAATAGGTGGTGACAGGTACTCTTTATGGAGGGATGGGGGGTCTAAAAGACCCCCCATCCCTCCTTTACACTTCAAAGTATTCAGATCGCCGAAAACGGCGAATCTGAATACTGTGTACTTTTTTAAATTCGGCACCATTGGCAGCCGAGTAAACGGGAAGTGACGTCATGACGTCGCTTCCGCGTTTACAACGAGAAGGCTGGAACGAAGCCACTCACAGCTTCGTTCCAGCCCGCCCCCAGCCGCCGAAGGTACCCGATTGGACACCGGGCTTCCCGATCGCACGGGAGGCCCCGTAACAGCGGCGGGAGGCGGCGGGAGGGGGGGAAGTCCCCTCCAGCTCCTCCGGTATAACAACCGAGCGGCTTTTAGCCGCATCGGTTGTTATACTCGGGTAGCCGATCGCCCGCTGTAGACAACAGTACCGGGATGATGCCTGCAGCTGCGGGCAACATCCCGGTATAACCCCGGAAAGCCGAGTATGCATATCTGCATACGGTCGGCGGGAAGGGGATATACACACTGAGCAAAATTATAAACAAATCACTTTTGTGTTTGCCCCTATTTATCATGAGCTGAACTCAAAGATCTATGATTTTCTTTGTACACAAAAGGCCTATTACTCTCAAATATTGTTCACAAATCTGTCTAAATCTGTGTAGTGAGCACTTCTCCTTTGTCGAGATAATCCATCCACTTCACAGGTGTGGCATATCAAGATGCTGTTTAGACAACATGATTATTACACAGGCATGCCTTAGGCTGGCCACAATAAAAGGCCACTCTAAAATGTGCAGTTTTACTGTATTGGGAGGGGGTCCGAAAACCAGTCAGTATTTGGTGTGACCACCATTTGCCTCACGCGGTGCAGCGCATCTTCTTCACATAGAGTTGATCAGGCTGTCGATTGTAGCCTGTGGAATGTTGGTCCATTCCTCTTCAATGGCTGTGCAAAGTTGCTGGATATTGGTGGGAACTGGAACACGCTGTCATATAAACCGATCCAGAAAATCCCAAACCTGCTCAATGGGTGACATGTCCGGTGAGTACGCTGGCCATGCAAGAACTGGGATGTTTTCAGCTTCCAGGAATTGTGTACAGATCCTTGCAACATGGGGCAGTGCATTATTATGCTGCAACATGAGGTGATGGTCGGGGATAAATGGCACAACAATGGGCCTCGGGAACTGCAGTCAGGTCGAGACCCTGATGAGGATGACGAACATGCAGATGAGCCACCCTTAGCTGGTTTCTGACAGTTTGTGCAGAAATTCTTTGGTTATGCAAACCGATTGTTGCAGTAGCTGTCCGGGTGGCTGGTATCAGACGATCTTGGAGGTGAAGATGCTGGATGTGGACAGATCCCGGGCTGGTGTGGTTACACGTGGTCTGCTGAGGCCGGTTGGATGTACTGCAAATTCTCTGAAATGCCTTTGGAGATGGCTTATGGTAGATTAATTAACATTAAATTTAAGGGCAACAGCTCTGGTGGACATTCCTGCAGTCAGCATGCCAGTTGCACACTCCCTCAAAACTTGCGACATCTGGGGCATCTGTGGCATTGTGCTGTGTGATAAAACTGCACATTTTAGAGTGGCCTTTTATTGTGGCCAGCCTAAGGCACACCTGTGTAATAATCATGTTGTCTAATCAGCATCTTGATATGCCACACCTGTGAAGTGGATGGATTATCTCGGCAAAGGAGAAGTGCTCACTAACACAGATTTAGAAAGATTTGTGAACAATATTTGAGAGAAATAGGCCTTTTGTGTACATAGAAAAAATTGTAGATCTTTGAGGTCTGCTCATAATAAATAGGGGCAAACACAAAAGTGTTGCGTTTATGATTTAGCTCAGTATTCACCAGCATATAGGCGTTATTTGACCGGTTGGTCATATGTTGAGGTGAGCTTGCCAATTTGCTCAATGGTGGCTGATGGCGGTTATATGTTCAGCAATAAAGTATCACTTTGGCACGGTTAATAGCAGAGGAGAGGTTTCTCTGGATGCAATATCTGCACGCATTGCGGGATTGCTATAAAACCCTTTCTCTTTGGACATTTTTTGATTGTGTTTAATTTTGAAATCACATATTAGCTGTGGGCTTTTTATGTTTTTTTTTGTGGACTATATATTCTTCTTCAACATTTTTTCCTTATTGTATGGCTTAGTATCAATAGGTTTATATTCATTTTTGAATGAGCGCACCACTTATACTCAATTGAGATTATATGTTAGTGTTTGAGTTCACTTATCAATGGTTGCAGCTGTTCACTGCTAGATTAAGTGGAGCTTGAATCATACACATAGCAGCGCACAAGTATCTTTACTATAAACAGTGCATTTAAAAAGTATTCATACCCCTGGAAATTTTTCACATTTTGTCATGTTACACCCAAAAACGTAAATGTATTTTATTGGGATTTTATGTGATAGACCAGTACAAAGTGGCACATAATTGTGAAGTGGAAGGAACATGATAAATGGTTTTCAACATTTTTTACAAATAAATATGTGAAAAATGTGGCGTGCATTTGTATTCAGCCCACCTGAGTCAACATTTTGTAGAACCACCTTTTGCTGCAATTATAGCTGCAAGTCTTTTTGAGGATGTCTCTACCAGCTTTGCACATCTAAAGAGTGAAATTTTTGCCCATGTCTCTTTGCAAAATAGCTCAAAAAGTTCAATTTTGGCCTCATCTGACCAGAGTACCTTCTTCCAAGATGTTTGCTGTGTCCCCCACATGGCTTCTCGAAAACTGCAAACAGGACTTCTTATGGCTTTCTTTCAACAATGGCTTTCTTTTTCCCACTCTTCCATTAAGGCCAGATTTGTG